>CM023484.1:131507824-131638206 GCA_013339685.2 Hyalomma asiaticum | reverse complement strand
ACGGTAGAATCGAGTAAATACGTATGTCTCCCGGATTCCGTTTCTCTAAACTTGGCAGGTATGGTTTCAGTACTCAGCGGTTTCCGAACCCTTTCGAGTACCAGTCGTGATGCCGCATGCCAGCGCGCGAGATTGAGGCATCAAAGTTTCCTTGTTCTACCAGCTCAGGTCGGTTACATTTTTTTCGATTTCTCAACGAAATTTTCGCATCAGCGAAATTTTTTCCGTGCACTGTCAATTTTGTTGTAGCGAGAGTCGACTGTACATGCATGTTAGCTTCACCGCACGTACACAACTGCTAGCTTTGCCACAGTATGCAAGTGTTAGCTTTGCTGCAACACACAAATGGTGGCTTAGCCACAGGCACGTGGATATCAGATTCGCCGTAGTACACGAGTGTTATGCGGCGAAGCACTACTATATGCGGGAATGGGCACCTTGTCATGGCATATTTTGCCCCTCTATTGCAAATTTCAAATAGTTCAAACAGTAAGATTTTGTGGCACAAACTGCATCGAATAGAAAACGCTACTCAGATATTCAATCATTTGAATGTTCACGTGCCATTAATTACTACAGTAAAATGCCCTCAGTTATGACTTACACCAGGATGGGACACACACTTACCTTGCATGTGTTTCACAGGAGCTGTAGAATCCTTTGCAGTTGAAACCTCCTTGTGCGTGTGCTCCTTATCTGCAAAAAATGTAGGGCAAGCTGTAGTTGATAGAGCTCATCAAAGTAGCAATGTTTCCTTCTTTTTGCCCTTCATGCACCCTCCTCATCTCACCAAGCTTTACGGTGCAGGTGCAACAGAGCCCACCAGCCAATAAGTCGACGCACGTCCAAGAATTTATATTACACACCCGAACCTCTAATAACATAACTGGATATAACAAAATAATGAATATAACGAAGCAAATCAAATTCCCTTTGAAATCAATACAGACATACATGCATTTTAACAAACTTAACTTATACTTTCAATAGATATAACGAGCTGAAGTAGTCTTCAAAATTAAATGTGCTCGTACGTTCATGCCAACAGCTTTGCCTTCTCCAATGTTGGGCGGCCATACGACGCGGCAATTCAGAACTCCAGCTTCCCGATGAAATGACCGCAACGAACACATGTAGCCATGTACAAGCACCAGCACACACACTACTCGCACAGTTGCCTTCCTCTGTGCCACCACAGTCTCCATCCCGCTGCTGTGGCCTTTGTATCCTTTCGCTGTGGTGCGCTGTGCAGGCCAGCACATCAAAGTGCGGTTGAGAATGTGGCATTAAGGTGAGGTGGCCAAAAGAAGCAATAAGAGGGAGGAAAGGGAGAAATGTGATGGTGGTGAGAAGTGACTAGGCCATCCACTTGTTACAGCGACATGCAAACACCACCAAATGCAGATGCAACTGGGCATAGCCTTTGACAGAGTGACCTTGGAGGCTGCAGGCCCCCCCCAGGACTAGCCAGTGTGGTGACCTGAGGGTGTGCATCACAGTGGGATGTATCAGTGGCAAACACGACCTGCTGGGTTGTTTGCTGTGTGCTGGACACTCTAGCATATTTTTGCTGTTGAATATTCAATGTCACCATTTTTACTGCTTCACGTCAGTGTGGACAAGCCATACACTAAAAGGAAGCAAAAGACAATCGCATCACAACAGAACACAGCCTCCATAAAGGGTGTCTTGCAAGGTGCCGACTCACATGGTATGGACGCTGAAATTTTTTTCTTTTCACTTTATTTCTCCACCCCCCCCCTTTGCTCTTATAAAATTTCATTTCATCCATGGCTAAAGTACTACTGCCAGCTGCAATGCCACTGTCACCTTTCAAGGTTACAATTTTAGCAAACAAATGGCTGACAATGGCTCAGTAGTAATGGGCATAATTAAAATAATAATGGATATAATGAAGTGATCACGGTTCTCCATTCGACTTTGTTATAGTTAGACTTGAGTGTTCACATATATCTGACTTATTTTATTTATTCATACTGTCAGCCCCATGCTTGGGGCCATTAAAGGGAGGGTGTAATGACACCAAATATGGGTGTGACACATGAAACACAACATTCACACGTAAAGATTAGCATTTGATAGCACACTAGGATACCAGATGAATAACCAGCCTCAGAAAAATAAGAAACAAACCACAGTGACTATGCAAATAAAGGTCCACAAGTAAATGCTCGTACCAGTACTTAGTGCACATCACTACAGAGGAAAGCGTCTAATGCACCTTCAAAATCAATTGATGTTTTATGGTTTACAACTGCATTAGGCAAACAATTCCACGTTTCTATTGTGTCAGGAAAAATTAGTAATGGAAAGCATCAGTGCAGGCGAAATAAGGCCGAAAAGCTGTGGTAATGTTAATGGCCTTCCTGGGGGCTCTAGATATAAATACACATTTATTTTTGTTTGCCCGCTTATAATCTTAAAATGAATTTGAGATGATGTTTGGGCCTGCGACCTTCCAAAGGACCCTAGCTCACTATACTTTAACAAAGCCGTAAGAGAGTGTGTGCATGGGTAATTACAGCATGTGAAATGAAACATTAATCTTTGTATTCTCTCTATCCTTGCCCTAAGAACCTTCTGCTGAGGCGACCACAGAATATGAGCATATGCCAAGACTGGTCGCACAAACGATTTGTGGCCTGTTAGTATGACATCTTGTGTGCCATGTCCCAGCTTATTTCTTTACAAAAAACGCAGTTTCTTGTTTGCCTTAGAACAAATGCTACCTATGTGTGAGTGCCATTGCAATGTGTGCACAATACTAACCCCTAAGTAGTACGTCAAAGATTATGCCAGCAGCAGGCTGTGTGTCCGAAGGGTAAGGGCTGTGAAAAATTAAAAAGTTGTATCGCGTCCCCTTTACTGTGGTCATCTGGCTGAGTTTCCTTGCAAGATTGCGGTCGCAGCTGCAATGCATTCCACATGCATTCTGAAACCTAATTACACCGAATTTGTCAAGGCACTTGCCAACTTCTGCGCAGAGATCATTTTGAAGTAAGGAGTAGTAATTTCCTTGATGTACACAGAAAATGCGACGAAATGGTGCCGCGCCTACTGCGAAAGAGGTGATGGATGCACTGAATGTCTTGCATCGTGCCGCCGGCACGCAGGATGACAAAACTGCATTGCATGAGTTAACTTCCTTCGAGTGCCGCTTTATGTCATCGTATATGAAGAAAACACAAGCGAAGATCACGCAGTTTTTCTCTCCTGAATAAATGTGAGAGGTGAGCTCTTCTGAGTTGATATCCGTATCGTTTTGCACGATACTTGCCGATTTTCACGTGGAACTGCACATAACAGAAAACCTGTATATATTGAAATATTTCCGAAATTCATCAATTTTGTTACGTCCAGGTTTAACTGTATATACAGTGAAACCCCGATTATACGATGTTCCCGGCACAACGAAAAAACGTCGTAAAATGCGGGCGTCGTAAAATCTGAACAGAAAAATTTATGCCCTTGAATGCTCCACAATCCACTGGTGTGATTTGCAACAGCTGTAGTGAAACATGGCACACACTTAACGGTGGATGTGGCCTTTGAAAGTCGAAAAAATCGCGAAAAACACACTTTTCGAAAAACTGCATATTTGCACTGAATGTATCATAAACTACCCCTCCTGTAGTCTTCGGCGCCTAATTCGTCCTAAAACTACTTCATATCAAATATATTACGAGCAGCGGCAGCTGCTGCGCCACTCAAAAACGCTCTGAAACAGCACAACTTCAAGCAAGCGCTGTTCACGCGCCATTGAACCGACCTGCGCCGTTTTGTTTTTGTTTTTTTTTTTGTTGGTGAAATCCTGTACTTTTTTAAACCGCCATCGGCGGGAACAGCGGTGGCAAGGTGGAAGCATGGTTCGCGCATGACTGGGAGGCTTGCGGGGGCATTCGGGTATCCCACGCTTGGATGCGAAGCTGCGATTGCGTCAAGCATGCGCTCCTCAAGAGAGTGGGGGAACGTGCGGACGCTACTGGCTGCTACGCGTGATGACACAATGGCCTTCTCCAGCGGGTGCTCCGTGTGTCGTCTGCTATGGTTAGGGTTAGCGCCTGCTTCATGGTTGTTGCCACGATGTCTGCCTTTGTGTGTGCCGCTTCGCTTTTCGTTACCGCAGGAGAGAGATCGCAGGAGAGCAGGACAGAGATGGTAGGTCTGAAAGGGTGAAAAGAATGGAGGAAGACAATCACCGCACCACTCTATGCCGTTACTCGTGGCGCCGGCAGCCGCTGGGAGCGCCAGGGGAAGATGAACGAATGGCAGCGGAAAGCCAAAACGAACCGGTTTCCCAAGCACTCGGCATGCGGAGTGGTGACAAAAAGCCAGTGCGATGAAAGACATCCGCGGGCACTACCCTTTTCTTTGCCATTTGGTCACCCTGCCTCGTGTGGATTGTTGTGTAATGCGGGTTCGGCGTAACATCGCATCGTATAATTGAGGTTTTTAATGCATTGTGTCTATGGGGCTTTCGCTGGGACGGGACTAATCCGTCCGCTGGGACGGGACTAATCCGATTGCCTATCATGAAGCAGTGGGCTGACGGCAAGGGTGGAACAAGCATGGCAGTGAGAGTTTTTGATTTACCAAGTCCCAGGATAGTCCCCAGCGGCCCGCGGACACCTCGCTGACGGACATTTATTTTATTTTATTTACAGATACTGCAGGCCCTCCTCGGGCCCATGCAGCAGTGAAATACAAACAACACAATTAGCCAATAAATAGTTATACACTGGATAGCTTGGCATAATTCAAAGCATACATAAATAACAAGTACACACCAGGAAAGTCATCAATGTTCAGTGCATATGTATTTTTGTGAGACAACATAACTACACTCAACTAAAAATATTTTCAATATAAGTAAACCATTGAATTGCACTCAAAGCAAGGTATATTCAATATACATCATTTACATCAGAAAAACTAATACTTTCAATGTGTTTCATAAATGAAGCCATCGAGGCAGCATTCACTGCTTCCGCAGATAACGCATTCCAATGGAAAATTGCGCGAGGAAAGAGAGCGAACTTGTGGACATTTATGTGGCTAGGTGGCTGCCTAAAAGTCTTATTGTGATTCGTCCTGGCTGAACGTTTTGAAGGTTGCTGAAGATAACGTTCCCGTGGTAATTTGAAGTCCCCATGATAAATTTGGTAGATGAATTTTAATCTGGATACTATCCTGCGCTGCTCAAGTTTTTGTAGGCTTGCCCTATTACGTAGATTTGTTACACTATAATGTCGGGAGTAAGCGGAATATATAAAGCGCAAAGCTAAATTCTGGACTCTTTCGATTTTTTTGATCAAATATTGTTGCCAAGGGCTCCAAATAATGTCGGCATACTCCAATTTTGGTCGCACTAGTGCTTTATATGCGTTCAGTTTTACCGTGGGAGGAGTATTACGCAGTTTTCTCTTCAAAAAGGTCAATTTCTTCAGTGCACCCATACAAACATTTTCAACATGCATTTCCCAGCTGAGGTTACTGGTAAGTGTGACTCCTAGATATTTAACGCGATCAGCTCTCGTTATGGTAGCATTTCCTAAAGAATGTGTAAAGGGAAGGGGCCTCGATTTGTTGGTAAACATAATGGAATTTGTTTTTGGAGGATTTATTTTTAGTCCCCACCTTGCACACCATTCATTAATTGAGCGTAAGGCATCATTAAGTTTAATTTGGCCTTCTTGATTATTTATGGATGTGTATACTACGCAGTCGTCCGCAAATAGTTTAATTTGGATCGGTGGCTCGACGCAAAGATGAATATCATTAATATAAATTAAAAAAAGAAGAGGCCCGAGGACTGAGCCCTGCGGGACCCCTGAGTACACTGCCAACTCCTTCGAGAGACAGCCGCTTATGGAAACACGCTGTCTTCTGTTTCTTAAGTAGCACGCAATCCATGCTACAACCCTCCGTTCAATGCCTATAGCTAATAATTTTGTTATTAAATTCTGATGGGGAACGACATCAAATGCCTTCGAGAAATCAAAAAAAAAAAAAAATCCAAAAAAATGGCATCGGTTTGACCTTTATGAAACCGTTACCACGCCATTCAAAAGTTCGCTGGCCTGCCAGTCGGTGGTGGGGTTTCAAGGAGGTCCCCATGAATAACGAATGCCCCAGAGGCGTCCGAGGTCATCGGAAAACTCTGCCCTTGCAAAGCACATTTAATACCTTAGCTCGTGTGCACTGATTCTTTGTGTTTGTAGTATGATGAACTACTTTAACACAAACTAACATTCCTTGCCCAAATGGACTAATGATACAAGCAGTATGTGACATCTATGCCAAGGTTGTTCGAGACATTGACAATAAATTGGCACGAAGTACCATGAAACAAAATGCGCTAAATATAGTCGACTCTGGCTACAATGAAATTGACAGTGTACGGAAAAACTTTCGTCGAAGCAAAAATTTTGTTGTCGTGAAATCGAAAAAATATAACTGACCTGAGCTGGTAGAACAAACAAACTTATGCCTCAATTTTGCGCACGGCATTACGGCGGTAGTCGAAGGGTCCGAAAACCGCAAGTACTGAAACCTTACCTGCCAAATTTGCAGAAACGGAATCTGGGAGATTTGCTCGATTCTACCATGCCCTCAATTGTAACGTGTACCCATTTCCCACAACACTTCCCCGCCCCCCCCCCAAAAAAAAGAAACGTGAAACATAGATTGTAAGGCGCACTCAATTTTTGTGATACGGAAAAAGGTCCTCAGTAATCAACCTTCTCACATTCATAAAACAAAATGTAGTCGCATAATGAACGCACTCGCATAACAAACGCACCACGTACTTTGAACGCCTGCAGTCCCTCGAATGGCCACACTGTACGTGGCTTTCCTGCTTCACCTTATTCGCGGTGTCCCTAAGACGTTTGGTGCGCTGATTCATAACTGTTGCGTCCCAATAAAACTGCTGCAAGTTCCAATAAAACTGTTGCAAGTTTTGCGTCCCAAAACTGCTGCAAGGACCATAAGGGGCGTCGGTGGGAGGGCAGCGGTCGCGCGCGCTATCTCGACAGACATCGGTAGACGGCATCGGTAGACATCGGTAATCAACCACGCAGTCAACAGCGGCCGTTTCTGGTGGTGCCAGCATGCGATTTCGACTTTGTAGATGCATTTTTATCTTCTGAAATGCACCAAAATGTTTGGTATTGTGTTTACTGTACAGCAAATCGAATTTTCGAGACTGGAATTGCATCGTCAAATTTCGTTGAAGCGAAACGGCACAAGAAGACGTGTTCGTTGTAGCGAGCATATTTATGCATTGACTCCTATGGACTGCTGACGGGGATCCGAGAATTTTTCGTTGTACCAGAAATTTCGTTGTACCGGAAATTTCGTTGAAGCGGCATTGTTGTAGCGGGCTGTTCCAGCACTAAATACAATGGACTGTTGGGTTAGTAGGCTTTGCACGGACAAAATAGTAGGCATAGAGAACAAGGGCAGTCAGCAAGAGAAAGTGCCAATCCCTTGCTAACATTAAATGATAGGTTAAAAAAAAAATACAGTGGTCGTTGCCAACTCCTGAAATAGTTTCCATGCCAAGCTGAATAGTGTGGAAATAGGCACTCAGCTCATTTTACCAACAATAAGTATGACTGACAATATGGGACACCATGAAGTGCCTTGCCACAGAAAGACCTAAACTCCCTTTGAAAAATCTTCGGCATTTCATACAAAATATACGTGTCCTAGGTCGCACTTGTGCATATGGTGGTCATGAGTTAACGCCACAGATCCACATGAGACAACACAAAGGAAAGAACTTCCAACTGATCTATTTCCAGAAGAAGACAGTATGTTTAGGTGTACCACACGTAAAAAAAGCGGGGTTGTGCAAATACTGAAATAGATGAATATGAATCAAATACAAATAAGGCAGAAAACGGGCCTTGAATATCGGCTGAATATTGAATATGTGCGTAGTAATAGAGTTGCAAAACAGGAGGTAACAGTAAGATTTATTAATTTCAAAGGAAATTAATGAAATTTGCTACAGCACATTAATGAGACTTATAAAAGACGAGCCTTTTTCCCGAAAAACAGAAGCAAGGTTGGCGGGTGCATTTATCATGTGGGGTAAATTTTACAAAAGCTTTTTTTTTTTTAAGCTGAGAAAGACATTTTAACAGTGCAATAAAGAACGGCGTTGCGACTCGCGGTAATACTTAGAGCCATGCCCGCGATAAAATTTTATTTAACGAACAGTAATAAAAAAAAGCAATATAGCGGCAGTACCATGCGGTTCGGTACCCACGGCGACAGCCTTTATGGTGGCTGCGTTTTGTTCCAATGCAACGGCCTACTGCTTCAGATTAAAGGTTTTCTCCAGCGGTTTTTCCACCATATTCTGATACCACTGTTTTCCAATAGTACTGAGAGTCCTGAAGCATCCAGGGTCATTCAATTTGCTCAGAAACTCGCCAATAATTTTAAATAACTGAATGAATGGTGTTTTCAAACCACAACCGAAACGGGTAGATGCTTCGTGCAGCATATGCGACAGTGTCACAGCCTCCCCGTCATCAGAAATATGGAGCTGGTGCCACAGAAATGGAAATGGCAATTTGATCCAATAATGTCATTCAGCTCTTCTGAACTCGACAGCGACAATTTGAAAGCTGAAGTATAGCCATTTTGCTTTAGATGGCCCCTTTGCTCGGGTAGGCCGCGCTGCAGGTAATGACGTCAGAAACACAGGGGCAGCTCACGCAGGAATCCACTAAAGATTTTCAAAATTCATTTTCAGGAGTATTCGAGCATGTATATTTCAAATCTAATATGTTTCAAATAAGAAAAATATTCGATTCATATTCGAAATTTCGAATATTCGCACACCCTTAGAAAAAGGTAATCAAATCAACTTTCCAAAAAGGCAAACTCATTGTTGCACAACGCAGCAAAAGGTCCACTTACATACGGTAGACTTCGATAATTCCAGAGTGTTGGAACGGAACGAAAAATGAAATATTTTTTTATCGTTTTTCGGTTCACGGGAAAACTTCACGGGAACAACAGAGCTCATGCAACGTGAGCAATAATGCATAACTCAGGGTTCAACGTCAGCTCGCATCTCAGGCAGGTATTTCGAAGGAAAGATGCGTTGAAATAATCCAGGAAACGAAAGAAGTGGTAACCATAGCTGTTTGTATTAAATTCAAGCGGACTTTCGCGTGCCCATCACACATGCCGTCGTGGAGAGGGCTTTGTCGTCGCTTAAGTTTGCTCGATCAGAACAGCGGTTTCGCATATCAGAGAGTACACTAGGATGACGGGCGGCTTCTGAGATCATGCTCACACTCGACTCAAAGCATTGAACCTGCTGAGAAAATTTCTAATTAACTCTTGAGAAAATTAAATACAGTAAACTCCCGTTAAGACGAACTCGGTTATAACGAATTCTCGGGTATAACAAACAAAATGGGTATGTTTGTTTGGTTTCCCATCGACTCAATGCAAAAGAAATCCTCTTAAGACGAACCCCCTCACAGGTAACCTTCTGTTAAGAAGAACTTTCCCAGTGCTGTGGACAGCCTCCCCAAGTTTATTGTAGAGGACCCCAAGCACTGGGCACCTGTGTTCTTTTGTTGTCTCCCCACCAAGGAGAGTACAAAAGAACCAAAGACTAAGTAAGCAAAGCCACTTAGGTGCCAGCAATAAAACTACAGAGTTTTGTTGTTGGGGAGCCCAAGTGCTAGGGGCACCCTGCCTTCTTGGGCCCTTTTATTCTCCCCACCTCCTCTTCAGCACCTACAGGGAGAGTACAAAGGAAAACAAGGCAAAAGAATCCAAGAGGGCTTACACAGAGACTCTGAGTACTTGAATAAAGTTGCACCCCTCATTCCCTCCTTCCCCCCCTTCTCCCCAACTAGTAGAGCAGTGGTAAACCAAAGCAGGAGAAAACAAATAGGGAGGAAGGGGACTCCCACAAAGCAGCAAGGGGGGCTGATATAAAAAAGTGTATGGTGCTTTTTATCAACAACAACATCAGACCTTTCGGCTGATCAGCACTTCCTGGGGCAAGTGCAGGAAAACTGCCCTGAAGAAAGACAGGCCCAGTTTCTAGTCTGGGCAGTAAAGGAGTCTTGGTGGACATGAATGCATATGTGAATATCCTCAAAGATGTGTCACAATGCCTAATGCATTGACTGGCAACACAACTGACATGCTCACTGAAGAAGCGCTTGAAGTGCTTTCGAACGATATGGGAGGTAGCTTGTGCCTGCTTAAGTTCTCTAATGAACAACCTTTCCAGCAGCATGGAGATACTGGAGGATACTTAAAATCATTAATTGAAATGTTGTTTATGGCTGCTTGCCAGTGCTTGAAGACAGTTTTCAAGCTGGGTGAAAATATGGTTTCATTTGTATTTTTTCTCAATTGCAAGTCTACTTGATTGACTCTTTGAAGTGACATGTTTGGATCCACCTGGGCAATGTGGCCAATCCATTCTTGGAGGCACTTCTGATAAGACGAACAAATTGTCATGGTCCCCTCGAGTTCGTCTTAAAGGGGTCTACTGTACTATAACTTAGAAAAGCACTGATTTTCGTTATTTTGGTTAGGAATTCATGGTAAAGTTACTTGTTTGTTTTATTCCTGTCCAGGGTTTTTAAAGGGGAAATCTTATAATATTATAGTTACTATAACTTCAATCTTTTGCATACATATGAAAACCGTTACAAGCCATTATGGAACTTTTTTTTTTCTTTCCAGAAGAGAAACGGAACGATACTTTTTTCCGGTGGCACGAAACTAAAACTGAAACAAGAAGCATTTCGTTCCGACACCCTCAGCATCAGCACCGAAAACTTGAAGTGTATTCCTGGCGAGATTTGGTCCTGTTCGAGCAGCCAACTACGCAGCAGTTGTTTCTCGACGCCGCTGAAGGCTTACACAATCGTAAAACTGCGATAAAAAAACGCAACTATCACAGAAACTACAGCAGTCGCCTAGACGCTCACAGGAACACTGCAAGTCGCCCGAGCCCACTTACGCTTCCAAGCCGTGGCGACAGGCGGCGGCGGCGTCGGCGCTTTGCACAGCGCCTATAGTTTCGTTTTCTGCTCATGCAGCGTGTCCTCACCGAGGCTTACAGCTAGTTCCGATGGGACGCAACAGAGCAAACCGCGCTTGACGGCATTTCAAGTACGACAGTGTCTCAAACAAATCGATACGCCAGATTGAGAACTTCCAGCACGTTGTGTCAGGCGACCACGGTGGAAACCTGGAGCGGCATTTGCAGCAGCGTCACAAAGCGTACAACAGCATTCTGGCCGACAAAACCAGCTCTACAAAGCGTGCTGTGTCGGACGAGGTGGAGGGCTGTATGGCGGCAAACCTCAGGCAAGTGGATATACAGAGCATGTTTCAACCCATATCGTCAAAGTGTGTTTTTCTGGAGATAAGAGAAGGCAGCATTATGAACAGTTGCGTTGAGCTAGTCACAAGAAATGGTCGGCTGTTTCGGCTAATTGATGACTACGGCTATCGCAAAATAATTGTTCCTGTCCTAAATGCGCTCAGTGCTAAGTGAGCCATCACTGCAGAGACTGTTAAGGACAAGGTCCAGGAACAAGCCAAATGCAAGAGAGAAGAAATTTTGCAGATGCTGAGAAAATGGATGTTGTCTTTGAAAATCCACTGCGCGTCGCGACTTGACAAGGCTCTGCTTAGCATCAACGTACAGTATGCTGAAAATGGAAAGCTAGTTCTTCAACAGCTGGCAATGAAGGAGCTTTCTGATAGACACACTGCTGAGCATCTCACATCACAGGTGAAAATCACTCTGTCACACTACGACCTCAGTGTCGCCCAAGTGTTGCCAAATCATGTGCCCCCCTTGACGAAAATTTGGGATTTAAACTTGAGGAAAAATAAATACCAAGTTCTTGTGCCCTGGCTTCGAAACTTTTTGCGACTTCCCTCATAGTCACATAGTGGCTTTGGGACGTAAAGCCCCAACAATTATTATTGCATTTTTATGTATTAGTTGAGAATCTTTTCTTGTTTTTAAAGGATACTTTTAATATTAAGTATTTTGTTCGTTTTCCTTATTGGAAAAAGAAAACTGTTTTGAACCATTACGGAACGATTCTTTTTTGTTCCGGAACGAAACCATAACGGAACTTTTTTCTGTGAACGAAACGAAAACCGGAATGAAAAACATTTCGTTCCTGCACCCTGGATAATTCACTCTCTGATAATTCAATCTTTCGTTAATTCAAAACTAATTTCAAAATTTGATTAGCTTGTGTTTTCAATATACTTAAAGGCTGCTTAATTCAAACTGCACCATTCAATTCTTCCTGTTAATTCATACTTCTTGCTCATCCTTACCAGAAAATATCACCTGCTTCGGTTCCTTCTTGCTGAACATTCGTGCTCATACAGATTTTCCAAGAGATAGAAATAAAGCCAATCGCATGTCAGCACTTGTGAAAGCATTCAAAACCACTAGCAGAAAAAAAAAAAAGAAAAATGAACGTTGAGGCAGCAACCATGCGTGTGGATAACTGGCCACCTCCATTTTTTCTGGTATGTTGCACAGGGTCAAATTTCTGCTTACCTCTGATAATTCAAACAAAATTATGAGGCCCTCTCAAGTTTGAGCTAATGAGTCTACTGTATGCATTAAGGTGACTGTACACCATCCTTAATTGATTCTTTGTTTCTTATTGCAGTTGAGAATGTAGAACTTGAAGTGTACAGGACTGCAGTGGTATTGCTGGAAATTCAGCAGAAATTCTTAACACAGAATTCTTTTGTCACACCCGTTTTATATGTGGAGGAATGCTGGCAACACTATTTACTGGATTTCGGGGAGATTAATTTAAAAACAAAAATTACTCTCCATCATGAAGTAACGCTACCAGATGGCTGTAACATTCAATTGTATACAATCGTAAGTACACCTCAGTGAGTGAAAAGAGCAAGCCTACACTCCAGTACCAGCAGCATCTCCGAGGTGAGGTAGCAACGAAGGCAGTGGAATTGGAAGTAAATTTTTCATTTTTAAACAACATAAGTAAACCTGCATGGGTATCTCTTGGTTTTATGTTACACTTGGAGTTTCACACACATCACCAAGGATAGTGCCACCTGTCATTTTTTCAATGCTTTCAGAGCCAGGTTGAAAATGTTATTCTTTCTTTATTAAGTACAGGTGTGCTCATCTCTATCAATATAAAAAATCTTCTCATTTTCACCACCACCAAAAGGAATTTGTAAAGTGGTAGACAGTCCTTTCATGCTTTATTTTTCCTATAAAGTATGCTTTGGCTATGCAGTGACACGAACTGCAGCAGTCTACACTTGTTACAATGGATCGGCATACAACAGACCATATTTCAACTGAAGTTTGGCCCATGTACTTCATCAACGCAATGAAGTTCGAACTTAACGGATTGCACTACAACAGACTATCGGTCGCAGTAGACGAAATCAGCCGCAATTTTTTTTCCCAAAGTGGGCACATAAGATGCATTTTTGCCCTGTGAACAAGCTCTGACAACACACTTAAACATGTCGGTGTTTCCGCAACAAGCCAGGCCACCAGCCAAGCAAGTCTAAAGGCACACAACATGAAGGCATTTTGTCAATGTGTGCCCGTGCCCTGCACTCCCGCGCTAGTCAGTCATATTGCACCGCTAGTTCCGAGATAATGGCTTAAGAAAAAAAAGGAAGCAAATTTCACTGAGCAACAAGATTGAGATTGTGGATCCAGTTGCGTGCGCTTAAAAACAGGCAGACATTGCAAGAACGATGGGCTATTCAAGGAAACAGTGAGTTTAGTTCTAGACAACGAAAGTATTGTCGGCAAGTGTCTGGAAATCAATCCTGAGCTCTTGGTCTAAATGTCAATAAAAATCATTTGTATGTTTATTTCTACGTGTGACATTTGTCGCTTACTTCTTGCAATTTGCAAATAACGTTGTTAGGCATCGTGACTAAAGCTTTCGAAGTGACACGTTCCGGAGCTCCAAGCCTATGTCCCAGTGAGTTCCGTTAGTAAATCCGAATTATGTTATGATCGCGAGAGGTGCATTGGTAAGAATATGTCAGAGCTAATTAAGATGAAAAGTAGAACATGCACTAGTTTCAAATCGCCACTGCTGGTGACTGACATTGTCCATAACCATGCCTTGCCTTGAAATACAGCAGAACCCCGCTGATACGTTTTTCACGGGACCGTAAAATATAAACGTAAGAGCCGGGAAACGTAATAGCCAAGAAATGGGAAAAATGGAAAAATGACAGAAGTGGTGATCGGCACACAATTTTATTTCAGTGCTAGCGCTTTCAGTGCATGCATCGGCACACTCGGCTACGATTTTGTCGACATAAAAAAACCTCGGAGGTGACAATGGCGTCATCGATGGAAATGTAATCATTGTACACGATTCCTTCACATACAGTTTGCATCGCTGTGCCATAATTTAGATGGTGGAAGCTGGAAACGTAATCGGCGTCGCCCATTGTGCAGCTAATCCTACAGTCAAGCCAAGTCAAACTACGTGTAAAGTCAATATTTCCGTCGGCAGTGGCCGATTCGCGACCGTAACATGCGGGAACGTTCCCACATTGCGACGTAACAGCGGGGTTCCTAATGCATTGAATCCTATAGGAGCTATGCCGGGATTGGCCAAAAACGATGTAACAGCCGGGAAAACGCAGCAGCCGGGAACGTAACGCCGGGGTTCTACTGTATACACGTTCAGCAAGTAGTTGCACCTGCCCTACATTGCCGAGTGAAGTTCGAAATGATGGTTACAAGGCGATGCTGACAAAACAAATGACCCTCACTCACTCGCCCTTCCTACTCCCCTCTTATTACATGCTTTAGATAAAATGGACACTTTTGGACAGATTATCAGGGCCCGCTGTAATGAGCATCAAGTGTACCGTGACTCCTTTGGTTTCATAGTCAAACATTAATGAGGGTTCACACACACACACACAATTCATTTACCTGAGTCCGCCTCTTTGTCAGAGGCCATTGGTGCACTGGCAGCCTCGATGTCATTATTGGATGCCAGCAGGGGTTGTTGGACCCTCCAACGGCCACTGTACACAACAGCATTGGCACCCTTGCCAAGCACCGTGCCCAACTCCAGGTCGTCAAGTGTGACTGGTCCCTTGTGTGGCACCTCCGCCACCACTTGCTGCTGCTGGCCCATTGTGACAGCCAGCTCCTGCACATTCACCCTTCTTGTCAGCTGATGCTATACCCACGGGAAGCTTTCTGTGGCCATGAGCTATCACTTTTGTGTTCGTGTGCAAGCAGTTCTGGCACATTTGCTCCGTGGTCTCAAGAAAGTTCAAAAAAAGCCCCGTAACGTGAAATGCTTGGGTCTACAATTGAGATGTGAATACACAAAAGGCACCTACCACTGCCCTAACACAAAGAAGAAAAGAAGTCCAACAGTTACAAAGTAACAACACCAACAGAAGAGTCCCATAGGATATGCACAAGGCATGAGCACATATCAACATGTGACAGCTACCTAACGACACAGGGAGGCATTGCACACGAGTCAGCACTTCACAGCTTGATGCATTCGCCGAAAGGTGCCGACTGTCTTCTCGGAACGGCTGCTTCAGAAATTTTTGTGCACATTCGCTAGTCCAGAAACATACACAATCTGCCTTTTGATTGAGAATGTAGGCTTTCATTAGCTTCTTGAATGTCGGGAGCTTTTCATCGTTCACAAAGTGCCAGTTAAGTGTTGCATTATTTACTACAGTGCACGCATGCAATCACTCTGGCTCGGTAGCTTTCCCTTCATTGCCATAGAAAGTCATCCACGAGTACAGATGCACTCCAGCCTATTTAACATGTATACGACCTATACTGGATTATGCTTGTGCCGTGTGGGATCCTTCGCAAGCCACATTGATTGATGAAATTGAAAAAATTCAAAACCGGGCGGCCAGGTTAGTCTTGGGACGGTACAAGAGAGGGGAGAGCTGCACTCAGATGAAAAAAGAACTTGGGCGGGAACTGCTTTCCTCGCGTCGGCAAAAGCTGCGACTGAAGTTCTTTTTTCAAATATATAATGATAAAACAGGAATTAATAAAGAAAAATACTCATTACCGTTCATCTAGAACTGACCATGTTTTTAAAATAAGAGAATTACGCACCAGGACGAACCTATTCGCGAATTCATTTTTTGTTAGAACTGTTAAAGAGTGGAATGGATTGTCTGCCATGCAAGTGTGCTGTAAGAATGAAGAATTGTTTATGTCGCTTCTGTAACCCCCCTGCTGTAACGCCTTTGGGCAATGCGGGGTAACCTTTGAATAAAGATAAGAAAACGAGTTTCGCTATGCTTGTTTTAACTCCTCTTTTTCACTTCTGTCGCAATGAATCTCTGAAACTCGCACTCTTGACATTACTTATCTGCTAACATACACTCATTGCATGCAAAACCCCAACCTAGTAACATGAAGCAGTAAAGATCTAAACGTACTGGTCAATTTTGCTCGCACTAGCACTCTGAGGTACAATCCTTTCGACGGGACTGTTGAATCCTGGAACACTCCGCCTGGTACGACCCATCGTTTCACAAAGAAAGAACTTGCGAGTGCCATTAACATGTTCTCATCTTTTGTATTTTTCTTTTTTCCTATTATCATGTGCATATACCATAAGCTGTATTCCCCCACTCCTGCTATAGCCCTATGAAAGGCTGCAGTAAGTGCAAATAAACAAACAGCACTACGCAAACACACCTGTCGGGCCACAGAGCTAGAAAAGCACCGGTGCTGATCGTCTGGAAGGGACACATTGTGCAATGCCAAGGAGTGCTTCCTAGCATGTTTGTCAGGTATGGCACTATGCCTGAGAAAAGATGCACAGGAAAGAAGTTTGCTTCTGCCACAACCCAAAATGACAGATGTGCGGCAGGCCAAGCTACAGCATCTCTACACTTTCTATGGCAAGACTGCGTCTTCCCGCTTGCCGCATCCGAGTGAGGATCTGTTTTGCTATTTGCTTGGCCACATACCTACATGTCCACAAGCATTTGTAGCTCTACAAGCAAAAGGAGAGAAGGGAGCACGTGCGAATCCACATGTCAAAGGGATGTTGAGTGGAGGCAAATAAATAATCCAGCCATTGCGTCTGGTCCACTGTCAACATGTCGGAATGCGTCCCAACAATTGCTTCCACAAGTTCAGCATGAAAAAAGGACAAGGACAAAACAGAGAGATGTACACAGACTGGCGCTACTAACACCAACAGTTTATATCCTTCAACTGCCGACCAATATACCTGTTTTGCGCACGAATGTCACTTGAACACTCACAAAAAAACAAAGAAGATTAACACTGATACGATAGCGAGGCAAGCCTCGCTTTGAAAAGATAGATAGACAGAGTTCATATCATGAGCAGTTCACATCACCAGCTATAACGCAACATGCTTAGAAAATTCATTTCCTTAGTACTCAAAGACATGATTGATTTGTGGGGTTTAACGTCCCAAAACCAGCTCTGATTATGAGAGACGCCGTAGTGGAGGTCTCCGGAAATTTCGACCACCTGGGGTTCTTTAACGTGCACTGACATCGCACAGTACACGGGCCTCAACATTTCGCCTCCATCGAAATGCAGCCGCCGCGGCCGGGATTCGATCCCGCGACCCTCGGATCAGCAGCCGAGTACCGTAGCCACTAGACCACCGTGGCGGGGCAGTACTCAAAGACAATGAAGGGTTTGCTAACGCATGTGTCACCAAAACAGTCAATTTTTTCAGCTTCAATGATTAGCCCAGTAATCTTGGACCGGTTCCTGCTCATGACAACAGTAGCACGAAGATTAGGTCGGCATGAACTCTGGCAACATTAGGCCAGAAAACCATCAGGGGCCATCGTTCCCACTTTATTACGATGCTCTTCAAGCCGAACATTTAAAGGGACCCTGAAACGGTTTTGACGATTTTGTGCAAACATGGTGATCCGGTAGAGCGGGTCACTAGGACCATTACAGGACAGATTTTAGCGCTGTGCGTAAAGTGTGTAATTTACAATAAGGTTTTGAACACGCGTATCGCAAAAGGTCGCAGCGGCTCGCCGAAAAGCGTTTTCAAACGGCCCCGTCATCGAGCGATCGAATGAGAGGTCGCTGATTGGCCCCGACCCAAGTGACGTGCGCGTAATTTTCAAAACCTAGCTGCGAACAACGTGCTTCTACAACGTACTCCTTTGTTTCAGCCAACGGTATCATCGCGGCATCTGGCGGCGTCACACGAGTCGCCGGCGCTCTTTTACAGAGGCTACTGCCGAGGCGGGCGACCTCAGTGAGGATATCGGGGCGCTATGTCACTACGGGAGGCTCGGCAGAGCGGCTGACGCGGGAGGCGCTGTCGTCGCTAGCGCGCACTCCGCAGCAGATCGAGTTGAGGAGGAACAGCAGTGGTAAGGAGGAAGGCGACAGAAATAAGCCCATAGCTGCCTTAGCGCATTGTGCTTCGCTTTATTTATGGTGTGAATGATTTCGCAATTGTGTTGCCTAATCAGTGATGCAATGTCAAAAAAACGTTTCAGGGACCCTTTAAGCAATGGCTGGTCGGCCCAATGTAAACGTGCACACGGGACACATGAATGTGGTAAACGATGCATGTCTTACATTATCTAAAATACTTGTTTTATTTTTAGACAGTTTCTTCTTTTTTTGGGGGGGGGGGGTTCCTGACACAACTCCCCTTATCCGGATTCGTTTTTTTTTTTCCCCACCAACTACCAAGTTAAAAAGGTGCTGAACAGACAACTTCAACCTGACGGCAATTTTTCTGCGGTTGCGCGAAACCGTAGCCTCCTATATACTTTCTGTGCTTGCTCGACTCCCGCACTTTCCATTGCGTTGCGCCGTTGTGTCTAGTTCCACGCTCAGCCGACAGGAGGCACTTACAGCCCCTTTCTGCATGATTTTTCTTTGTATTTTTACATTGTATAGTAGAGGAAAGTAGTCTTTTCTCTCTTGTGCTTTTCTTTGTGTCCAGTATTTTACCCACGTACGGGTTTTCCTTTTTCTTTTCGAGACCACGTGAAAGGTATTTTCAATTGATATCGTTTGAGTGTTAGGTTTTTTGAAACCTAAAGGCACCGGCGCAACCAGACGACACAGAAGGAGAGACAAGGACACACGAGCGCGGACTATCAACTGGCTTTATTTGGAAAAATGACGTGGTTTTATAAGTGCCTCAAAGAAGCATGGGAAATGGAGGGGGAGAAAAAGAATAAAAGGGGGGGGATGGTGACATGTCAACAACGCAGGCGCAAAAAAAACCAGGAAAGTACAAGAAACCAATCCAATAAATTGCTTAGCAATGTAACCCCCGATAGCCGCATCAAGAAGATTAAATTCCGCGTCAAACAGAGCGATAGACGGGGTGCTTATGCACTTGCTGCCAAGTTTTCTAATATGGTAGGCTTCCAGACTTAGACGTGCAATTTTGTCACTGCTCTTGCCTAGGATCGTCGTCTCCTTTAACCGCGCCACACAACCAGGACACTTGATGACATGTGCAACCAAATGGGCGTACTTGTCATGTAGTTTGTTCAGATTTAGAGCGTGTTCCCCCAATCAGTCATTGACGCAGCGGCCAGTTTCGCCGACGTAGAACATCCCACATGACATGGGGATGCAATAGACCACTCCAGTGGAACATTTTACTAACGGCGTTTGATGGTTCTTCCAGCATCCACGTTTATTTGCATTGCAAATACGTGGGCACAACTTTCCCAGCTTGTTTGGGGCAGAGAAACGAATAGGCACACCATGCCTGTTTGCCACCTTCTTGAAATTGTGGGAAAGCTTATGGATGTAAGGTACAACCTCAGGCCTAGGGGCCTTCTGGTGAACCTCTGCCGTAGTGCTTCCCGTTCCACGCTTGAATTTTTGAAGGATTGCCTCAGAAACGGCAGTCAAGACCGAGAGGGGGAACCCTGCGGCCGAAAGACAGCTTACCTGATTATAGAAACTGGAAGTGACTTGGTGTGGGCACGAATTCTGGAGAGCTGATTTCATGCACATCAACGCAATTCCTCTCTTAAATGTCTTAGAATGTGCCGAGTCAAACGGTAGCAGCTCCTTCTTGGCTCGTGGGTAGTAACCCCAGCAGACGTGCGCATCAGAAAACTTGATTTTTAGGTCTAAAAACTGTAAAAGAGAAGCGTCCGGAAGTTCATGGGTAAAACGCAACCCAAGTCCATGTTTGCTAAAAACAGATAAAACTTCACCTACTGTAGAGGGGTAGGTGAAGGCGGGAGTCTTTTTTAAAAGCACTAAAAAATCGTCAACATATCTAAAAACTTTTAAAACCGGCCCCCCATTTAAAACCTGCGCAAGCATGCCATCTACCTTCGCCAGAAAGATATCGCAAAGGATAGGGGCTACGCATGATCCTACGCAGATACCATCACGCTGCAAGAAGGGCTGCTCGTCAAATACAATAAAAGTTGATTTCAAATAAAACTGCAGCAAAGAGAGGAAGTTGTCAACTGACAGGCCCACAGTGTTCTGGAAGGATACTTCCCCGCTAGCTTCCACGCACTCTTTGACGGACACCAACATTTGATTTTGCGGGACAGAATAAAACAAGTCTTGCACGTCTATGGAAAAACCAAAACCAACATCATGATTTCCCTCTAAAAATTGCGCTACTGCGGCTGAATTCTTAACAAGAAAGGGGTCCTTAATAACTAGCGACTTAAGATTTTTTAACAAATATTTGCTGACACAGTTCTGCCACGATCCCTCTTCACTAATAATAGTCCTAAAAGGTACTTCGGGCTTGTGAGTCTTGGCTGTGAAAAACACCCTCAAACTATTGCTCTTGCTGTTAGAAATGTCCTTGGCAAGCTTAAGAAGATCTAAACGCTTACAGAGATTGATGGCTTTACACTTTATGCGCACTTCACTTTTCTTCACGGGGGCAAAGTTCTTGTTGACGGCCGCAAGTGCTTTTTCGTTGTATGTTCCCTTCGGCAAAACGGCGAACCCACCGTCTTTATCGGCTTGCGTGAGCATAAGGTTGTTGCTCTTAAAGAAAGAAACAACATCGTCAAACATTCTACAGTAGGTGAAGTTTTATCTGTTTTTAGCAAACATGGACTTGGGTTGCGTTTTACCCATGAACTTCCGGACGCTTCTCTTTTACAGTTTTTAGACCTAAAAATCAAGTTTTCTGATGCGCACGTCTGCTGGGGTTACTACCCACGAGCCAAGAAGGAGCTGCTACCGTTTGACTCGGCACATTCTAAGACATTTAAGAGAGGAATTGCGTTGATGTGCATGAAATCAGCTCTCCAGAATTCGTGCCCACACCAAGTCACTTCCAGTTTCTATAATCAGGTAAGCCGTCTTTCGGCCGCAGGGTTCCCCCTCTCGGTCTTGACTGCCGTTTCTGAGGCAATCCTTCAAAAATTCAAGCGTGGAACGGGAAGCACTACGGCAGAGGTTCACCAGAAGGCCCCTAGGCCTGAGGTTGTACCTTACATCCATAAGCTTTCCCACAATTTCAAGAAGGTGGCAAACAGGCACGGTGTGCCTATTCGTTTCTCTGCCCTAAACAAGCTGGGAAAGTTGTGCCCACGTATTTGCAATGCAAATAAACGTGGATGCTGGAAGAACCATCAAACGCCGTTAGTAAAATGTTCCACTGGAGTGGTCTATTGCATCCCCATGTCATGTGGGATGTTCTACGTCGGCGAAACTGGCCGCTGCGTCAATGACCGATTGGGGGAACACGCTCTAAATCTGAACAAACTACATGACAAGTACGCCCATTTGGTTGCACATGTCATCAAGTGTCCTGGTTGTGTGGCGCGGTTAAAGGAGACGACGATCCTAGGCAAGAGCAGTGACAAAATTGCACGTCTAAGTCTGGAAGCCTACCATATTAGAAAACTTGGCAGCAAGTGCATAAGCACCCCGTCTATCGCTCTGTTTGACGCGGAATTTAATCTTCTTGATGCGGCTATCGGGGGGTTACATTGCTAAGCAATTTATTGGATTGGTTTTTTGTACTTTCCTGGTTTTTTTTTGCGCCTGCGTTGTTGACATGTCACCATCCCCCCCCTTTTATTCTTTTTCTCCCCCTCCATTTCCCATGCTTCTTTGAGGCACTTATAAAACCACGTCATTTTTCCAAATAAAGCCAGTTGATAGTCCGCGCTCGTGTGTCCTTGTCTCTCCTTCTGTGTCGTCTGGTTGCGCCGGTGCCTTTAGGTTTCAAGAATGTACCAACTCGCCCAACAAGAGGTTTTGATGAAGTTTATTTCTTATACAGTGGGCCCTTCTTTCTGTGTTTCACCTTCCTCGTCCGTCATCAACCTTCTTCTGAGTCACATCGTCCACGCAACATGCCAGGCAAGACGTCTTGCTTTTTGCATCAGGAATGGCCTCGTTCCAGATGAAGTAAGTTCTCTATTCGGGTCTGTGAAACCATCGTGGGGGCATGTGAAAAGACTGTGCAGGATAAGTCGCTCAGAACTCTGGCGACAAGTCCGACTTTTTTCATGACTGGCTGCGTCTACTGTGCTTTAGGGATCACCCTGACTGGCTGGCGGTCAAGAAGCTTGCTTCCTTTAAGCGCCTAGCAGGCCAGCTCACGGAGTCCAGGTGGAAGTGCATTTTAAGTGAGTTGCTCCGGTGCGCGGGTAACAGAAAAATGACGCAGAATTCAAGCAATGTGAGCGTGGTGGGCAATGTCCTTATACCAGCGAAGATTATGCGCCTGCTACAGAAAGGCCCTAAATTCGGGGTCGAAGCAAGTCTTTCTGCTCCTAACCTCATCGCAATGAATCGCAAAGTTGCTGACAAGGCCCAAGATGATAATCGGGATCGCTGCCTTCTTGAAGGTGTGGAATGTCTTCAAAAGTTCGCTCCAAAAAGCAAGGACTTCCACTGCAGCAGAATGTTTGACGATGTTGTTTCTTTCTTTAAGAGCAACAACCTTATGCTCACGCAAGCCGATAAAGACGGTGGGTTCGCCGTTTTGCCGAAGGGAACATACAACGAAAAAGCACTTGCGGCCGTCAACAAGAACTTTGCCCCCGTGAAGAAAAGTGAAGTGCGCATAAAGTGTAAAGCCATCAATCTCTGTAAGCGTTTAGATCTTCTTAAGCTTGCCAAGGACATTTCTAACAGCAAGAGCAATAGTTTGAGGGTGTTTTTCACAGCCAAGACTCACAAGCCCGAAGTACCTTTTAGGACTATTATTAGTGAAGAGGGATCGTGGCAGAACTGTGTCAGCAAATTTTTGTTAAAAAATCTTAAGTCGCTAGTTATTAAGGACCCCTTTCTTGTTAAGAATTCAGCCGCAGTAGCGCAATTTTTAGAGGGAAATCATGATGCTGGTTTTGGTTTTTCCATAGACGTGCAAGACTTGTTTTATTCTGTCCCGCAAAATCAAATGTTGGTGTCCGTCAAAGAGTGCGTGGAAGCTAGCGGGGAAGTATCCTTCCAGAACACTGTGGGCCTGTCAGTTGACAACTTCCTCTCTTTGCTGCAGTTTTATTTGAAATCAACTTTTATTGTATTTGACGAGCAGCCCTTCTTGCAGCGTGATGGTATCTGCATAGGATCATGCGTAGCCCCTATCCTTTGCGATATCTTTCTGGCGAAGGTAGATGGCATGCTTGCGCAGGTTTTAAATGGGGGGCCGGTTTTAAAAGTTTTTAGATATGTTGACGATTTTTTAGTGCTTTTAAAAAAGACTCCCGCCTTCACCTACCCCTCTACAGTAGGTGAAGTTTTATCTGTTTTTAGCAAACATGGACTTGGGTTGCGTTTTACCCATGAACTTCCGGACGCTTCTCTTTTACAGTTTTTAGACCTAAAAATCAAGTTTTCTGATGCGCACGTCTGCTGGGGTTACTACCCACGAGCCAAGAAGGAGCTGCTACCGTTTGACTCGGCACATTCTAAGACAATTAAGAGAGGAATTGCGTTGATGTGCATGAAATCAGCTCTCCAGAAATCGTGCCCACACCAAGTCACTTCCAGTTTCTATAATCAGGTAAGCCGTCTTTCGGCCGCAGGGTTCCCCCTCTCGGTCTTGACTGCCGTTTCTGAGGCAATCCTTCAAAAATTCAAGCGTGGAACGGGAAGCACTACGGCAGAGGTTCACCAGAAGGCCCCTAGGCCTGAGGTTGTACCTTACATCCATAAGCTTTCCCACAATTTCAAGAAGGTGGCAAACAGGCACGGTGTGCCTATTCGTTTCTCTGCCCTAAACAAGCTGGGAAAGTTGTGCCCACGTATTTGCAATGCAAATAAACGTGGATGCTGGAAGAACCATCAAACGCCGTTAGTAAAATGTTCCACTGGAGTGGTCTATTGCATCCCCATGTCATGTGGGATGTTCTACGTCGGCGAAACTGGCCGCTGCGTCAATGACCGATTGGGGGAACACGCTCTAAATCTGAACAAACTACATGACAAGTACGCCCATTTGGTTGCACATGTCAAGTGTCCTGGTTGTGTGGCGCGGTTAAAGGAGACGACGATCCTAGGCAAGAGCAGTGACAAAATTGCACGTCTAAGTCTGGAAGCCTACCATATTAGAAAACTTGGCAGCAAGTGCATAAGCACCCCGTCTATCGCTCTGTTTGACGCGGAATTTAATCTTCTTGATGCGGCTATCGGGGGGTTACATTGCTAAGCAATTTATTGGATTGGTTTTTTGTACTTTCCTGGTTTTTTTTTTGCGCCTGCGTTGTTGACATGTCACCATCCCCCCCCCTTTTATTCTTTTTCTCCCCCTCCATTTCCCATGCTTCTTTGAGGCACTTATAAAACCACGTCATTTTTCCAAATAAAGCCAGTTGATAGTCCGCGCTCGTGTGTCCTTGTCTCTCCTTCTGTGTCGTCTGGTTGCGCCGGTGCCTTTAGGTTTCAAGAATGTACCAACTCGCCCAACAAGAGGTTTTGATGAGTGTTAGGTTGTATTGGATAAGTGTTTTTTGCTTGCAGATTTTTTCTTTTTACCCTTTTAGACCAGGTAAGAGAGGAAAGTAGTCTTTTTCTTGTTGCGCCTTTTTTTTGTATGTCCAGCAATTTCCCCGAGCACGGGTCTGCCTTTTTTTTTTCTTTTTGTCAAGGCCTCGTGGTCGGCCTTTACTGGCGCTGTTGTTTTTTTGAGTTGGAGAAGGTTGTATTGGGTGATAAGAAGATCGGTCGGGGGACGTAAACTGAAGAGATTTAATAGTGCAAATTCTGGGCCACTTTTATTTCTAATTTTATTTGTGCACGCTGTTGGTGCACAAGTCGGGAGAACTGCTTTTGTGCATTGAGGATATATCGGGACATTTAGTTTGCGGTACATTTGCAGCCTACTGATTTAGCGTATACGTGCATTTTTCGTGCAGTGTACTGGATGAATTAGTAAAATATACGTTTGAAGCCTAGGACAGTGTAGGGGTGCACCACTAATAACCGCATGAGGTGAGCGTGGTAAATTTTTAGGAGGCTTAATTTTTGACGAGTGTGTGACTGTTCTTCGCGCTAATCATGGCGAAGTGAACTGTGAAGTGTACAAAGTGTGGCCTGGGAGTCAAAGCAGATGTTTGCGGAGATGATGGGGCATGCGAAGTAGAAGTGTCATGTAGCCAGTGTGCGATTATGGCGAAATTCCAGCAAATGGAGGAAACTCAGACCGCCCTCTTAAAGCGAGTAGGCGAGCTTGAGGACGCTTTAGAGGTGGAACGTTAAATGAGAAAAGAGATGGGCGAAATGCTCAGAGCAATCTGGGAGCAGCTGGCAAAGGTTACCATGCAAAATAAGAAAGAGTCAGGTGACTACGATGGGGAGGGAACGTCCTTGACCCCACAAGAAATGTCGACAAAAGGAGCACATAAGCGGGGGTCTACCTACAGCGAAGCTCTGGTAAAAGAGCGAGCGGACGAAAGACCACTCGAACCCCACTCTGAAAGTCAGTCCAAATGTCCAGAGCAGACAAAGGCAGTAGGGCAGCTCGAGAACGTAATAATAGTGGGGGACTCCAACCTGGCTCGATCCTCGCAAACGATTCACGAGAGGCTAAAAGGAGACCGATGAGTACCTATAGGGACGTTTCCAGGAAAAATGTTGGGGACAGTAATGCAACAAGCAAGAGATGAGCTGACTCGTAGAGATCAGGAGCGCAGTTTGGTTGTGATAGCTGGCGGGCTGAACAACGTGTTGAACGGAAGGACCCCAGAAATAGAGAAGAGGTTAACAAAAGGAGTAGATGAGTTGCGGGAAGTATCCCCCCAGGTGCAAATTGTGGTGTGCACAATCCCCGAGGTACCCTTGAAAGACCGAAACCTCCAAAGAGCAGTTGTCACCGCCAACGAAACGATTTGGAGGGTTAGTCGAGAAAAAGGCTTCGAGGTTGTCGACATAAACAGAGAAGTGCACAGATGGGGTGGTTTCCAGAGAGATGGAATCCACTTTGACCGTAAACTTGGGCATGAGGTGGGCTGGTGCATAGGAGGACGCGCAGTAGCTTTTTTAGGGGGCACGCGAGCCCTCCGGTGTCCACTGTAGAAAGGGAAGAAACATCTATGAGGGACCCTTTGGAACACAGAATGGGTAACAAAGGGAGAAGGGCAAAGGGGAAAGAGAGAAAGAAACTGCAGCGCGGTTTAATAAGCTACATAAATATGCAAGGTGGCAGAAAACCGACAAAATGGTTAGAAATAGAGGAACAGTTGAACAGAGAACAGATAGCGGTGTACGCCGTTACAGAAACGCACCTTCGGGACACAGAAGAGCCACCAATTATTGCAAATTATGAGTGGGAAGGGTGCAACAGGACAAAATCAGAAAGAAAAGGTGGGGGAATCGGTATGCTAATTCATCGGGAAGCAAACTGGTGTAGGATTACTTCGACATGTGAAGAACACCTCTGGGTATCTGGAACGGTAAGCGGGAAGAAAACTATGTTGGGTGTAGTTTACATGTGGACTGGAAATAACTGCAAAGAGAAAAATCAGGAGTTAGTGAATTGCAGAAGCAAGGATATTCAGAAATTTGGTAACGGGGCCAACATAATCCTCTCAGAAGATATGAATGCTCATGTGCATGACCTCGACAGATATACAGATTATAACGGGAAGTTGATGGTAGAGCTCCTCGAACAACATAGTTAACATGAGTCCTAAGTGCGATGGGCAGGTAACACGGGAGGTCGGAAGCAGGCAGTCAACAATCGATTACTGCCTCATGACGGAAGGAATTCACGAAAAGTTGAGACAAATGAGCATAGATGAGGAAGGGAGTAGCAGCTTGGGGAGTGACCATAAACGCATAACTTTGCGAATGGGATATGTAGATCATAAAGAGAGCATCGAATTAAAGTCGGGCAGCTCCTTTCTAAGTGAAAAACAAATTAGGAACATAGTCGCAACAATCGAGGACATAGTGAGCAGAACAAAAGTCAAAGTGTGGGATTATAATGAGCTTATTAATCCAATAAGGACTGAAATTACGAAAGAGAAACAAAAGAGTTGCTGGAGGGGAAAGCGAAAGCCAAAACGATGGTGGAACAGGGAAATTCAGGACACAATTGAGAATCGACGGGAAGCATCTCAAATACATAGGCGGGCAAAAAGGGAGCAGAGGCCACAAGACGAAGTCAAACAAAAATGGGAAACATATCTCGAGAAAAAAGCCCTGGTACAGAGTTTAGTTGAAGCCAAGATTAAAGGCCAAAGTGAACGTTGGATATCGGACATTCGCGAAAAGAAGGACGCATGTAGGCTTTTCTGGAACCACCTGCAATCGCTGGGGAAGAAAACTGTAACTATGCAACGGCATATTGTGGATGAAGAAGGAAATAAATTGGAGGGGTACGACGCATTGACTTATATTCGAAACGCAACAGCCGATTCCTTTAAAGGGGTCGTGAAAAGAATTTGGATATGCCGGTTTGTAATTTTCACTGCTTCAATACGCATTCGACAAGCCGATTCCGAAATATTTCGGCGAAATATTCAGTGCACATTTAACAACACCCGTTTTAAATCTCAGCTTTCTTGCGCTCCCGAAACGACCTTCTTAAGAAGAATGACGAGGCTCCCTTTACGACGTGTAACAGTAGCAAGGGAGACCAAGTGGAAGAACTAGTTCTGGAAAATTTCAATTGGAAGAAGGCGGAGCAAAAGATTCCCAAGCGAACAGCCACAGGATTAGGTGGGGTTAGCATTACTGTAATAAATGAGCTCGGAAGAAACAGCAAAAAAGCCCTGTTAAAAGCAATTCAAAAAAAGCTTAAAGGACAGGCGAATACCGGACAGTTGGCGTCAAAGTAGAATGAACATCATTTATCAGGGCAAGGGAAAGAAAAGTAACATTCGCTCATATAGACCACTGACCATTACATCAGTACACTACAGGTTGGCGATGCAGGCAATTAAATTAAAAATGCAGATATGGACAGAGCATAATGGCACTTTTGGCAAAAATGGATTTCGAGTCGACAAGAGATTAGATGATAACCTTTTTGCGCTTACGCAATGTATAGAAATAGCCGGAAAAGAGAATATACCTTTACACTTGGCATTTTTAGATATTAAGGGTGCGTACGGCAATGTAAATCAGAATATTTCATGGGACATCATGAAAGAGGCTGGTATAAGGGATGACTGTATAGAGCTCTTAAAGGCAATATACAGTGGAAATACAGTATGTGCGGAATGGGAAGATATGGCGAGTAGTGGTAGAATGGAGGCCGTCGATATAGGTAAAGGGTTGAGGCAGGGATGCCCGTTGTCCCCACTATTATTCATGCTTTACATGAGGAGAATGGAGAAAGCATTGGAGATGAGCAATATTGGTTTTAAGCTGTCGTACAGACAGGCAGGTATAGTGATGGAACAAAAGCTCCCCGGCTTGTTTTATGCAGACGATATTGTGCTATTCGCAGACAGTCAAACAGATTTGCAGGGTCTGGTTAATATATGTGGTCGGGAAAGTGAAGATTTAGGGCTAAAATTTAGTGTGACAAAATGCGGTTGGATGATATTCAATGACAGCAATGATCGGACCATATCAATACAGGGCGAGGAGATACCAAGCGTACGAGAGTACAGATACCTCGGGATATAGATAAATGATGGGAATAGATACATGGAAGTACAAGAAAAAGCTATGCCAGTTAAAGGAAAGAGGAATTACATAATAATGAAGCATAGAGCGCTGTAGGGTTACAACAGGTACGAGGTAATTCGAGGTTTGTGGAAAGGTGTAATGGTGCCAGCACTTACATTCGGAAACTCAGTGGTGTGCATGAGGTCAGAGGTACAATCAGGGCTGGACGTGAATCAGAGGACGGTCGGACGTCTCGCACTGGGCGCCCATGGGAAAGACCACAAATGAGCTGTTAAGGGGGATATGGGATGGTCTGACTTTGAGGGAAGGGAAGCTCAGAGTAAAATTAGGTACGAACAGAGATTAAGGAATATGAAAGAAAGTAGATGGGCAGCGAAAGTATTCAGGTATTTGTATAGGAAGAACGTTGACTCACAATGGAGGAAGAGAACTAGGAGGCTTACCAGTAAGTATACAGCCAGTAACGAAACAGATGGGACGAAAAAGAGCGTTAAGAGGCATGGTCAGAGTGGCGGAGAAGTCGGATTGGATAGCAGGAATGGAGAAGAAACCGGCATTGAACAACTACCGAAAAGGGAAAGACAAAATCAAGAGAGAAAATTTTACGATAATTCAAAGGGAAGCGCTTTACTGTTTGAGGCAAGGTCCGGTTGCCTGAGAACCCGAAGTTACAGAGCGAAATTCAATAAAGAAGGGGACACATGTACGTGCTGTGGAAAAGCTAGGGAAACGACAGATCATATTTTGATTGAATGTACAGATGTCCACCCAAGTGTAGCTGTGGACACTACCCTACAGGAGGCCGTGGGTTTCAGGGGTAGCACGGGGCTTAGAGTATTGGTGGCGCAAAAGTATGGACTAAACAGAAGTGCAAGGTAGTTCAGGTAAGATTGTTACATCACAGCAGAACGATAATAGATAAAATAGATAAAAATAGGTAGGTGAGGAGAAAAATTAGTTGTGAAAATGTGCGATTCGGGAAAAGAAATGTCTGTAGAGGAAAAAGAAATAAAGCTAGAGCTTGGTGGCCTTTTCTATCTTTGACCGTCTAATTTAGCATTTCCTCACGGTATGTTTTCCTGCATGCGCCTTGCTACCCTCAGTGAAGACTTGGAAGGTCTGGACGTGCGCGATCGCTCCACGAACGCGTACGTCCAGACCGGCCGTGGCAGAGCATGGGGCCTTTTCAGTTCTTTATCGGCCTCTGTGGGCTTTCGTGAGTGCGTGAAATAGCACATTTGTGCATTGCGTCAGAAATTATCTGTGTGCTTGGTAGTTTGTGCTTCGATATACTCCTTTAGGCCCTGACATTTCCGTTGGATATTTTCTTTGTCAGCTAATTACAGTGTTCTTTTTTTTTCCTTTCTGTATGCGTATGTGATGCTTCAAAACCAGTGTGCGCAAATTTGTACAGGAATCTTATCTACAACTACTGCTGTTGTAATGTACCATTTCTTCAGGCAATAAAACAATCATTTGCAATTGTGAGCTTGCTTCTTATCTCAATTTCTTGCATTTGTAAAGTGCAAAGATTTTGCAAGAAAATTTTAATTTTTATACACCTTAAGCATTGATCATGGAACTTGTGCACATTTGCAGCAGTCATAAGGGACTTTCGCATTGAGCATTTTATGTGAGGGAGAACAAATTAGATGCAATGAAATTTCGTTCTTGAATCTTGTGCCACAGGCTGCTTACGTATAATTACATTACTCACCATATGCGTCACGGGAATAATAACGAAACAATTGGAAAATAAAGCCCTTGATCGGGAATTCTACAAGCTAATAACGTGATGGGAGATATAAAAACTCGTGGAGTGGAATAATGATGGCTCAGTGCCGTTTATATGGCAGCCAGACAGCTAGCTGGAATGCATGGTGCAGTAGTATGCACAGACGCTGTTTATCTCGTGACGCTTTTTTATTGGGAGCCACAAGACGATGCAACATTAGTGAAGTGTGGTTGCATCGCGAGATGAAACATATGCGGCAATGCCAAGGAAGCTTCACCGATGCTACGACAGCGGCCGCAACTGCAATAAACTGCGCTAATAGGCACTTTAAAAGTATTGCAGGCGCGAATATTCACTGTAACAACGTTGCCACAAGCTGCCCGTTTTATCGCATGCTTCTGTCAGAGGAAGTTGGCTAGACACAAGCGCAGCACAACCATTCCTTCCTCTCACGAAATCCTATAGGATTTCGCGAGAGGAAGGAATGTTTATATGCGGTCGCACGTGTATATACACGTGCGACCGCGTATAAGTCGTTCGTACCTTATGTTATTTCGCGCTGTGAAAACTCCGGTTTCTGGTTTCCAAATGGCACTGTCTCCATCTACGAACGAATTATTTCTGCAAATGCTAGACGGTGATGGCGTGTGGTGCCACTGCATGTGATAAAGTAAGGAAATAAGTGAATAAGTGTTGCATTATTTATGCCACAGTCTGTGTGTTGCTTGCGCATTCATGCAGCCTCCGTTTACACCAGAACGAAATGCAAAGAGAACGCGCTCAGAGGTTGATGTCCTCCCGTAGCAAATATTCCAGAACCCTGTACTACGGGTGCTTTCATATCCAGGGCGTTGCTTTGTTACGCTAAAACCGTGAATCAGCCGTTCCACAAGTCATAAAGTCGGAAAACAGAAAGAACAACTTTCGCACAACAGCGCACCACCGCGTCGTGCGTCGTCTGCTATGGGGGTAAGTTGTGGCGGCACCTGGCGGCACCTTCGATCCCTACATGGCAGTTTTCCGGCCCACGCGCCTCTGTAGGGGTGGCGTCTGTGAGCAGGTCGTATTTTTATGGAGGAGGTCGTGTTACAGTGTACTAGAATATACGGGTAGTGGGCTCAGAGAGCGGCCGGGGGTGACGCTTCTCACGTTGACGGCACGAGATGGCGCCAGTAGAGCATGGGCTGTATGCAGTACGAAGCTCGAGCAGGCTCGCGCACCATACTCGCGCTGTGCGTTACGTCGCAGCATGGAATTGTTGCTCCGCATTTCAGTGCCTGTACCGTGAAATAGTTACTGCCGCCGGCGAGAATCGCCGGGCTAAATGGCATACGTAAATGAGATAGTGGCTTGTAAAACCGTACAGCATGGCTCGATGGGACCGGATTTGCTCAGAGGCGCTCAGTGTCTTTAAGTGTGCGCTGTCTCTAACGAGGATCTACTTACAGAACATTCCTATGATAAACGGTTTGTCAACAGATTGAGAGCTGATTTTGGGAGCTCGGCGCGGTCTTGCCGGGGGATCAGCACATGAAAATTATTACTCGCGTACAAAAACAGCTGCATCCCTACCTAATAAGTTTCGTCCTTGCATCATTCCGTACGCGAGAAGTCGGCGTTGAAAAAGTGAAAATTTCGAACCATCAATGACGTGAACGATTATTCCCAGATTATATGTAACTTTGCACAATGTTTCGGCCACGATTTGCAGAAGTCCGCCAAAAATAGGTGTTAGGTTGGCAGACCTAACTCGTAGCTTTTTCCGAATAGACCCTTTTTATCATTCGATGCATCCTATGATGTTTCTGGGTTCGCAATTAAAGGACAGACCTGGTGGTGCGACCTTCTAGCTAATTCCAAAGTCCGGTGCTGTCATTGATTAATAGCGAGGTTCCCTGGCTGCAGAGAGCTACGTACTGAGCGGCTTTAACATATAACTTCCTACCCTCCGAAGAAACCAAAGCGTTGGTGAGTAAGAAATAGCCACTTGCGTGTTCTATAAGAGGGAAGTACAAGAAATACATGTTTTCATGACGTACCCATTCTTTATTTACAGCCATGCAGGTGCTTTGTGTTCCCGAAAGTGCATAAGTAATAGGGCGTCCCATCATGCACTAAATTTCTGAGAAAGGCAGAAGTTCTAGAAAAAATTTCTCAGCTAAATTCATACTTGCAGTAGTCGTACGTATGTACTTACAACGGCTACATTTTATGACGTAGTGTCAGTTAATACTCCTTGTAATTAGTCGACTTCATAAATATTGCTTTAATGTCTAACAAGTCCGTGCAAAGTAGTAGATCTGCCTCAGATAACCCGGACATCAATAATTTCGAAAAGAAAACAAAAATCGTGAAATACGTGTCATAATGAAATAGACGCGTGCTTGCGCACCTCTGCTCAAGCGTCCCGAGTGATGATTTGGCAAATGCACGGCTGCATGCGTTGTCGTCGCAGCGTACATGTCTTCGCCATGCAAGGAGGTTCGAAAAGTGTCCGACTTAAATGGCAGCGAGATAAACGTAAGCGTGTTTCGAGATGCATCATGTAGGTGTAACTGTCAAATATCGCTTGCAGCGCGCATTTATTTCGCATTCCACGTATACTTCAAGGCTGATTGTCTTTACTGATAAAAAAAAAACCAAATGTGACAAAGTTCAGCATGAAGGGAATCATTCCCGGTTTATCTGAAGCGAGCTGTAACTTTCTAACTGAAATATAAGGGATTAAAGCGATATTTGGAAAAGAAATGTCTGTAGAGGAAAAAGAAATAAAGCTAGAGCTTGGTGGCCTTTTCTATCTTTGACCGTCTAATTTAGCATTTCCTCACGGTATGTTTTCCTGCATGCGCCTTGCTACCCTCAGTGAAGACTTGGAAGGTCTGGACGTGCGCGATCGCTCCACGAACGCGCACGTCCAGACCGGCCGTGGCAGAGCATGGGGCCTTTTCAGTTCTTTATCGGCCTCTGTGGGCTTTCGTGAGTGCGTGAAATAGCACATTTGTACAGTGCGTCAGAAATTATCTGTGTGCTTGGTAGTTTGTGCTTCGATATACTCCTTTAGGCCCTGACATTTTGTTGGATATTTTCTTTGTCAGCTAATTACAGTGTTCTTTTTTTTTCCTTTCTGTATGCGTATGTGATGCTTCAAAACCAGTGTGCGCAAATTTGTACAGGAATCTTATCTACAACTACTGCTGTTGTAATGTACCATTTCTTCAGGCAATAAAACAATCATTTGCAATTGTGAGCTTGCTTCTTATCTCAATTTCTTGCATTTGTAAAGTGCAAAGATTTTGCAAGAAAATTTTAATTTTTATACACCTTAAGCATTGATCATGGAACTTGTGCACATTTGCAGCAGTCATAAGGGACTTTCGCATTGAGCATTTTATGTGAGGGAGAACAAATTAGATGCAATGAAATTTCGTTCTTGGATCTTGTGCCACAGGCTGCTTACGTATAATTACATTACTCACCATATGCGTCACGGGAATAATAACGAAACAATTGGAAAATAAAGCCCTTGATCGGGAATTGTACAAGCTAATAACATGATGGGAGATATAAAAACTCGTGGAGTGGAATAATGATGGCTCAGTGACGTTTATATGGCAGCCAGACAGCTAGCTGGAATGCATGGTGCAGTAGTATGCACAGACGCTGTTTATCTCGTGACGCTTTTTTATTGGGAGCCACAAGACGATGCAACATTAGTGAAGTGTGGTTGCATCGCGAGATGAAACATATGCGGCAATGCCAAGGAAGCTTCACCGATGCTACAACAGCGACCGTAACTGCAATAAACTGCGCTAATAGGCACTTTAAAAGTATTGCAGGCGCGAATATTCACTGTAACAACGTTGCCACAAGCTGCCCGTTTTATCGCATGCTTCTGTCAGAGGAAGTTGGCTAGACACAAGCCCAGCACAACCATTCCTTCCTCTCGCGAAATCCTATAGGATTTCGCGAGAGGAAGGAATGTTTATATGCGGTCGCACGTGTATATACATGTGCGACCACGTATAAGTCGTTCGTACCTTATGTTATTTCGCGCTGTGAAAACTCCGGTTTCTGGTTTCCAAATGGCACTGTCTCCATCTACGAACGAATTATTTCTGCAAATGCTAGACGGTGATGGCGTGTGGTGCCACTGCATGTGATAAAGTAAGGAAATAAGTGTTGCATTATTTATGCCACAGTCTGTGTGTTGCTTGCGCATTCATGCAGCCTCCGTTTAACGAAACGCAAAGAGCGCTCGCTCAGAGGTTGATGTCCTCCCGTAGCAAATATTCCAGAACCCTGTACTACGGGTGCTTTCATATCCAGGGCGTTGCTTTGTGACGCTAAAACCGTGAATCAGCCGTTCCACAAGTCATAAAGTCGGAAAACAGAAAGAACAACTTTCACACAACAGCGCACCACCGCCGTCGTGCGTCGTCTGCTATGGGGGTAAGTTGTGGCGGCACCTGGCGGCACCTTCGATCCCTACATGGCAGTTTTCCGGCCCACGCGCCTCTGTAGGGGTGGCGTCTGTGAGCAGGTCGTATTTTTATGGAGGAGGTCGTGTGAACGACCAGCACACCAGGTAGCGCTACCTCTTCGCCTGGAAACACCAGTGCGCCAATGGTTAAGTTGGAATTCATTACCAGCGCACAAAGAAAAACCCACACTACTCACGAACCTATATGAAGCAGTTTCAGAGTAAATTTTGTCGCGCATACTGAGGCAGTATGAACATGCTACTCCGAGCATTTGGCTTTTCAGCTGCCGCCCCGGCAGTAAGGATGCGGCACGCACAACAGCGCCATTGTAAACAAGCTACATGCATGCACAGAAAAGGATAACTGCAAGGGAAGTAGAACATGATTTGTGCGATGGCGTCATAAGGAACTCAACCACGCACAACTAATAGTGCAGTCTAGGCAGCGTTCTCGGGTTGTCAGGCTAAAACTAACCTACATACATGTACGAGGTGCACCTGGTCCCTCCGCCCGCGGCTAACCGAAACTGCGGCAAGGGCAATCGCGAAGTGCGTGACAGGTGTAGTACGCTCACCCGCAGGGCGACGCACACACTCTCCAGTTCCTCTTCGCTGGTGACAAGCGACGGTTTGGTGATCAGGCACACACCGGTGAGGCCCATCAAAGGCAGGCGAGCGCCGGCGAACAGCTGACGGGCAGCGCGTCTCCGTAGTTCAGCCGCAGGCGTTTGTCTTGTCCAGCGCTGGAGGTAACGCCACAGCACGGGCGGTCCCTGGCCTCGGCGAATGGCCACTCGACCACGGGGCCAGAGCGTGCGCAAGGCAACCCGACAGCGCACCAACACATCGCTCAAGTAGCCGCGCATACAATCGCCATTGGTGGTGTAGAAACGGCGCGACTGCTGAGCACAGGCGCCGCTCAATGGCTTCCAGGCAGAAAACAGCCTCATTGCGGCGATCAAACGGCGGCGATCGCTCGTCTGTCGACAACAACGCTGACCTTTTCCTATTTCAGTCGACGGTGACAAAAGCACACAGCCATAGCGTTACCAATGGCGCAGTAACTGTATAGAGCCTAGAAGGTTTTTCTGAGTGTCGTGAAAGGCGCGAGCCACGTGAAATATTTTGCTATGCTCCGGTAGATGTCGCTAGCGCCCGCAGGCGGGTGTGCTTTTCGGCGGGCGCTCGCAAGTTCGTAGTGTTTTCCACCGGCCGCTACTCCGGGATACCTTTTCCGAGGGAACGCAAGTACGAAACAACAGAGACACAATCACGTATGAGGTCCCAGTAGTTTTCAAAAATTAAACGAGCATGTTAAAACGAGTACTGATGAAATAAAACTTTGATTTGAGCGAGTTGAACCACAGTTAAAACAGCAGTTCAACGGAGAGAAACGAGACCGCTCGCTTGGGATGTTTCTGTGTAGTTGAACTTCGTCCCAGTTGCACTGCTGTTTGACCCAGAGTGATGAAGGCCACGCAAGCAGTCATAAAAAAATGGAATCTATGTTTTTTTTCTTCAACGGGAAATGTGACACCGAAAAGCACGTACTGACCACTGGTAACAGGCTCAATACCCCACTCTGGACAATGTCGTATTCCGTCGACCTTCAACGCCAGGGCAGCATCTAACTCATTGCTTACGCAAAACTCGTCCATCTTAACGCCACGGCAAAACGGGCAAAACACGCGGCAAGTATGAAAGTTTCCTGCGTCGCAGCACCTTCCATGGACGTCGAAAAGGTAATGTGCCTCAAGACACGGACGTCACACGGCTCCGTGCCAGTGTGCCACGCGAAGCACGAAGCAGAGGTGTCGCATGGAAGCTGAATCTTGCTGCGGAATGCCGACGGTAACTCAATTTCCCCCAACGGGCGCGGCCTTTGCGGCGTTTCATCGGTGCAGCAGGTCTGCTTTGGTGGCTTCAGGTGGGTCGTTCAGAGTTCTGCACTTCGCAGGTGGTATATAGCTGTTACTCGGGTTTCTTCAGCTCGCTTTTTCGGTAGCTCCTTCGTGAAGTATATGATGTTGCGTCAGGAAAAATTGTGGGGACAGCGTCCTGTAAGCGCCAGATGTTAATGGTCGAGCTCGACAACCTCCCCATTAATTACGTGCCTCAACGTTCTCTGAATGAATCGCTGGTCGAAGTGGCGAGAACACACAATGCACGTATCCGTGAGCATCGTGTCGTCCCTCTTGATATTCCGAGCCCATCCCTTCAGGCGAACAGGGTCAGACGGAACGCGGAACAACGAAACCTTTTCTGTTGACGACTTGTAACCGCCTTTACAACAGCACGTTGCATAGCATCAGGTCGTAGCACTGCGGCGTCAACGTAAAAATTTAGCTGGAACAAGGTAAATACCGCCGATACACGTGGTACTAGGGAGCCTACATGACTGCTACATGACTGCAGTCATGTAGGCTCCCTACGTGCTACAGCAAACTAGCGACTTTGGTCAGAGAACACCTCTTTGGTCTGCATTCATCCGGCTGCTACGGCACACACCCGCCTGAGAGCAGCAGCGCCCCCATCTACCCGCTCGCCGAGCACCCAAACTGGCATAGAGTTAATATACTCAAACTGGTTTCAACGGCGCTTAGGGAAAGGGCACGATGGCACGAAAGGACATGGCACGATAGCAGCGCGTCGAAACAACAGTTGCGGCCAACGCGTCGAACCTGTCTTTCAAATATTCAACTTCCTCGAATAAATGCATGCTCGTGTACAGACACGCGTTCAGGCAGAATTACTTTTTGTGCAATTTTTTGCCTTCTTCATTGAGAGGAAATATAATAATAATAATAATAATAATAATAATAATAATAATAATAATAATAATAATAATAATAATAATATATACATTGGAATTAACTTAACACGTTGCCCCCTCCCCCTTTCCACATCTTATATTCTTCTCTCTCTTTTTTTCTGTCAGTTTTTTTACGTTCCTATTACGGACGTCTCACGAAAACAATGAATGATAAATCTTGCTGAACATCCAATGAAGCTTGCCGAAAGTGCCATGGAGCTGATTTTGAGCGCGAATAATTTGAAGTTTAGTGATATATTGCTTTTCATTGTTTATGTGATAGTCTCTTAGCAGAACATTTTCTTCGCCCGTCCTTCTCAAGTTTCACTATGTCGTGTTGGGCTATTTTTATTTTTATCGTGCCAAAAGACTACCACACAAGCGTTGAAAAAAAAAAAAACACTCAAGAACAAGCGTGGGCGCAATTTGAAGTTTGAGCATCGACACAAAAAAGAAATATAAATGGGTGGGAAACATCGTTTTAGGAATTCTTACCGAGCTGCTCTGACTCGATGTTCTAAATAAAAACGTTGCTCTGACTGACCGCGCTATGGGAGAGATTACGTTCAACTGGGAAAAGAAACAAAATTAACAGTGAGAAAAGGAATAAGAAATAAGAAAACGATTATTCATTGGCTAGGGTAGAAGAAGACAAATGCGAGATGAGCCCCAAAATAAAACAGAGCATATTTAGGGAAAAAAAAAAAAAAGGAGCACGCGCTGCTACTACGCGAGGTTCGAGATCGAAAAATAAAGGAGGAAGAAAAAGCCACGTGCACCACAGGCGCTAGAGAAGCCCCCGAATTGTTGTTGTTGTTGTTGTGGCTTCTATAGTTGGTACCGAATGACGGGAGGAAGCTTTCTTCTTTCACTTTTCTTTTTGTGGATTTTTGCAATACACATCTTCCGCTGAGTCCGAGTCTAGCCCCTCCAGGCATTGCCGCTCTTTTCTCCACAAGCGCGGGCCTCGCCGACTGCTCGCTCCCCATCGCCCCGACTTCTCCGAATACACTGGGGAGAGAACTGCCCCCTCCCCCTTCTTTTTTTTGCGCTCTCGCTTCCTTCCTATTCTTTCGTACACCCTTCCCTTTGAGTGTACCGGTTGAGGTGTCCTCCCCGGAGAGACAGTTTAGAGCACTGCACGGGCCCGGCCGGCCCGAAAGCCCGGGCCCGGCCCGGCCCGCGGGCCGGGCCGGGCCGTCTGAAGCGTTTTCGGGCGGGCCCGGGCCGGGCCCGGGCTCGAAAGTGCGGGCCTGGGCCGGGCCCGGGCTTGAAGCCACGGGCCTGGGCCGGGCCCGGGCTTGAAGCTACGGGCCGGGGCCGGGCCTGGGCTTCAGGCTGCGGGAGCAATAAAGATTTCGGTTTTTTTATTTGTGGTTGACACATACGGTACAATCTGTAAGTAAACAAAGATATTTGTTGCTCGCGTCCTTCGTTGCGCCATAAAGGTGTAGGCCGAATTGTATGTGGCTATCCTTCTGGTCAAATTGTAAGCCGTAAATCACCTTCAAAGCGTCATATTAATTTTCGCTTGGGCAGTGAGGGAATTAAGGGGATATAACTTGTCACAGACATCGCAAGCTCGTAACTGTCTTGACGAGGCGCACACCTGAAGCATCTTAAGGTGCAGGCGCGTGCAATTCGCGCCATCCGGAAAATGAAGGCCCTACCGCCTTGCAGCGACCACTGCGAGATTTGATAACTCCTCATGCGTGAGCAGAAATAAGAGGCACGCGTGGGAAGAAGCGCGTAAGAATAAGAGAGTAAAGACGGCCTCCGTTGCTAGGCGACACCCGGCTAGGCGGAGCATGCGCAGACCGCAGCCCACCCATAAGGAACCTCATGCAAGGAACTGCTGCGTGTGTAGCGTGGGACCCATGTCGCCATCTACTGAAAAAGACAGAAAAAAAAGAGAAAGCTTTGGATGTTGTGTCGTAGCTCGGCAGAGCGCGCTGATGCTTTTATTGTGTTGGTTACTGGCGTTCTATAGTTCGTAATTTGTCTCCTCTACACGTGGCTCTATGAATGCAGCTGTATTGCGAGACAAGCTCGCTGCCGGCGAGCTTAAGCTCGTCTCCAAGCAAGCTAAGAAGCGCCAGGTTTGGAAACAATTCCTGCAAGTTGTCGACGTGCACACCTTATCACCAGTAGGACATGTGCAGTGCAAAAGCTGCAAAGCTTTCTTCGCATATGATGGTGGGAAGACAGGAACGTCGCATCTGAGCCGCCACAAGTGCAAGGCTGCTGGTGACACCACTGCCATTTCTTCGTTCTTCACTGAGAAGAAACCCCAGGTTTCATCTACCGTTAAGGGGAATCTGACGACTGCTTGCGTGAAGTGGTGCGCTAAAGATATGCGGCCATTTGACGTTGTTTGCGATGATGGATTCCTAAATGTTGCCGACGAACTGATTGCTATCGGTGCCAAGTACGGGAGCATATCCGCGAGGACCGTGATTCCGCATCCTACGACGGTGTCTCGCAGGGTGTCCGAAGTTGCAAACGAACTCCGAGAAGTGGTGATGCCTGAGATTCAGTCAGCGATGAAGGAAGGTCGCTGCTCGATGACACTTGACATATGGACCGACGACCACAAGAAAATTGCCTATATCACTGCAACGGCGCATTACGTAAGTGTGAAATGGGAACTGAGGAGCCTTGTTCTGTTCACTAGTGACTTTCCCCCCGAGAGAAAAACGGGAGAGAACATCCGTAAGGAGATTGTACGAAGGAGCGCTAAGTTGGGGATTGATGAAGGCATGTTGAGCAATGTGGTGTTCGTGACAGACCAGGGTGCCAACATAATTAGCGCGCTGCGTCCGTATGCGAGGATGAACTGCTGTGCGCACGTCCTGAACACCGTTCTTCGGAACGCGTTTGATGACAGGTACCTCGCTCAGGAACTTCCCGACCTTTTGGAACAACTGCAAAAAGTGAAAGCTCTCGTGACTTTTTTAAAACAGAGCGGACTGACGAGCCAGCTACCACACGGTGTGTGCCAGGAGATATGCACGCGGTGGAATTCAAAGCTCGCCATGATCAAGTCCGTGCTAAGTCAGTACGATGCGATAGAGAACCTCCTAGATTCAAGGGGAAATCTGCTCTTGGAAGACGTCAATAAGACTTTGTTGACGGAGGTCGCCGAATTCTTGGAGCCCTTCAAAGAGGCCAGCGAAAAGCTTGAGCAGGATAAAGTGGTAACGCTGCCCCTTGTACTGATGTACTACACAAAACTGAAGAAGCACCTTACTGCTGATTCGACAGACTCACCAGAAGTGTGCCAGCTCAAGTCGAGGACACTAGAATTCCTTCAAATAAAACTGCCCATAGAAGAGCTTCACAAAGTGTCAACGTTCTTGTGGCCGCCTTTCCGCCATCTCCGCGTTCTTGATGAGCAGGAGAGGAAAAGTGTTCATGACAGAGTACGCGAATTGTTAATCGATGTACATCTGCGTTTGCCACAAGGAGAAACGAGCACAGATCATCCTGATTATGAACCCCCAGCGAAGCGTACGTCCCTTGACGAATTTAAGGAGTGGCGCGATGCTGCGGAAACTCAACCAGCCGACAGTGAGCTTGACAGTTACCTTCGGGACAGTGACTCGTGTGAGGACATTGAAAAACTGCTTGAATGGTGGGAAGCCCATCGTAGGAAATACCGTGGGCTTTCATTTCTTGCAAAAAAAGTACTTTGCATCCCATCCACGAGCGCCAGCAGCGAACGCAATTTTAGTGCAGCTGGGTACGTACTCCAAGACAGGAGGACCTGCTTGAAGCCGGAGAGCCTGGACAACTTGCTGTTTTTGCACAAGAACATGTAGATTTTTGCCTTTTTCTGGCCTTTTCGCACTCGTATTCCTGTGGCATCGTTTTCAAGTGCGGTCTTTTTGTGTCATTGAGTGTTATTTTAAGCGTATTTTCGATGTTTATTTCACAAAGAAGGGTGAAACCTTTTATCTGAAATAGCATCAAGCATGGTGTGTAGCAGCTTGATTATATAATTATATTGTAAATGGCGATTACGTTTCCGTGACGGCGTTAGAATACGAAAAATATATATTTCATCTGCTTTTGGTGGCTGTTCACAATATATAACGTTAAAGTTTTTTATCTTGCTGCAAGGAATTATTAATCAGGATCCCCTTAAAAAATTGTGTAAATAATGTTTCTAACGCGAGTGTAGAAAAGAGAATCAACGAAAATGTCCCGGGTTTGATTCTATCCGCTTTTTCATGTTAGTTGTACACTTTTCAATAAATTTTGTTGCTATGTTTTATTTTCCCTATACTGCTATTTTAATGACTTGCCATGTGACATATAGGCAACATTTCATATATATTCCTTGCTCCCAAACCACATATGATTTCCATATGATTACGAGGCACGCTGTACTGGACACCGGATTAATTCCGACCACCTGGAGTTCTTTAACGTGCACCTAAAGATAAGTACACGGGTGTTCTTGCCTTTCGCCCCGTCAAAATGCGGCCGCCGTGGCCGCGGTAATCGCACCCACGTCCTACTACTTAACAGCAAGACAGCTTAACCACTGAGTTATCACCGCGGGCAAAGCAACATTTCAACGCATGTGCACACTGAATTTTCCCTCTGATTCCCCGCTGCAAAGCGCAAAGCATCATTAATAATCATAGTCAACAACTAATATTCTCTAGTGGGCCCGGGCCGGGCCTAATCATGAGTTTAGCAAGTTTAGCAATGAACACCCGAGCCTGGGCAGGGCCCGGGCTTGGAACCTCGGGCCCGGGCCGGGCTCGGGCTGGGGTCGGTCATGTACGGCCGGGCCCGGGCCGGGCCCGGGCTTAGCACCTCGGGCCCGGGCCGGGCTCGGGCTGGGGTCGGTCATGTACGGCCGGGCCCGGGCCGGGCTTAGAACCACGGGTCCGGGCTGGGCTCGGGCTTCATAAAGCGGGCCCGGGCTGGGCTCGGGCCGAAAAATCTGGCCCGTGCAGTGCTCTAAGACAGTTATCGTACACTCCCTCCCCCTTTCCAACTTTCTACAACAATAAAGAATCTCTCTCGCAGGCCTCCGACTCCCAAGGTCATTCTGGGCAGAGAAAAGGAGGAAGAGACAGGCAGGCTGGGATGCGTGGTTTCTTCGTTCTTTTTTACTTCTTTTCTCTGCAGTGGGGTGCGCGGCTGTGCGGCGTGCGAAGCTATCGTCAAAATTTGCGTGTGCGCTTGAACGTATCAACAAAATGGCGAGCTGATTGGAATATCTTTCTTTTTTTTTCAATTTAGCGTCTCAACGGGCTGCATTCACAGTTGAAATCTTTTTGTTGTCGCTTTAACTTTAGGCCATTAATGGTACTGATGTAGCGCCTTGAGATACGAAATTATGACCGCCAGAAATCTCATGACTATTTCACATACATCGAAATCTTTGTGTAAGAAAACAGTATAAGCAGGACACGGAAAATGTAAGGGGAAGAATCCTCACGAACTAAAATAAGCGCCCAGCAGCTTCATACTTCCCTAATGGATTTGGCGGAAATGTGTTGTCGCTGTGAACTCTCGCACGCGAGAAAAAAAAAAAAGCTACGTAATAAAAATACGATGTTAATAATTAGGCACACACGTTTACGTACACAGCTGTGACGTCGGCTTGAGTTGGTTGCGCGTGCGTAAGCGCAGTTTACCTTATCTCCACACTTAGAGATGGCATTAAGTGCTTTTAATTGCCTAATCCCTTGCTGAAACACACACACGCGCGCGCACACTTGTGGCCGGGAAATGAAGCTGTGCGCCACACGTGATTTCAATATCGTTAATCTCATGTAAATGAACAAGAATGTCTCATGTCATCGATCTTATGACCAATCATGCTATTCTCATACCCTGTCATGTAAAATTCGCTATATTACAAATGAACTAGACGACCTTCCATTTTGGTTCGCGACGCGGACGGTCATGCCACGTGAGTTCATGAAGCACAATTGCTGATTCCGCGCCTTAATTTCGCCCGAGAAATGCCGATATGCGTCATCCGCCATGGGAAGTTAATATTTACAGTCTATGTCGAACATTCGAAATTATCTGCGTGGGCTGGAATATACTGTTTGTTATAGTATTCTACATAATCAGGTCACACAGGCAGACACACGGGCAAACTTGCTGTAGTATGACTCGCAGCAACCGACCACACCGTACATATCGTAAATAAAGGTACGTTGCATCAGTAGTTGTAGTAATGATTGTGCATAACCACTTGTGCTGATTTTGCACGTATAGTGTTGGGTATTTGTCCATATAACATTATGACAAGCATGGCGCACAGTTATGGTGCTTGGCTGATGACACAAACGACGCAGGTTCAAGCCCGGTTGCGGTGGTCGCATCTTCGATCACAACTACTATTATTAAATTGCTATTGTTCTTGCTGTCGTCGTCGTCAATTACCTGCGATACCTTAGTGGTGCAGGTGGGCGCCCTAGCCCTACTCACATTCTGTCGTCGTCGCCGCCAACGTACCTACATGAGCTTATCGGGCACGTCGACAACAGTCTCTCTAACTTTAATATAATTTTTCTCTCCAATTAGCCTAACTTTCAATACCCTTTTCCCTTGTGCAAGTTTGGTAGCATAGTGTAGTATAGTAGTGTCTATCGGAGAGGACCGCTGATTTCTTCGGCCGCTTTAATTGAGAATAATTGTCATGCACTGGGTTAACCTCCCTGCCTTTCCTTCTCCGCTATTTCCTTCCTGTGACGCTTGTACTGTAGTTCAATTGATAAGCGTAACTATAGAGCTTGTCTCGGAGTGACGTCAGTTTCATTGCAGATAAGTGATTGCCATACGGTGCGCTGATGTGCACATAATAAGTAACGTTCGTATTGGTGCACTCCTGCAGGGTCAAGGAAAGCTAGACTGAAACATGCTGAATCAGTCACAGTGGTACGCATGTAATGGCAAATCACCGTCGTGAGGATATGCGAAGTTCACGAGTTTAAAGTTAAGCATTCATATTTGTTACATGCTTTTCACGCATTCGTTCTGATGATAACAACATTCGCCCACAAAGGATTCACATTTCGCTGTTTTTGATAAAGGAACTATTTTACCGATATGTCTGTCACATCAACTTCCGTACTAATCGCTCATTTCTTGCGCTCATCTTTATGACGAAAATAGAAGTTATGCTTTCACTACCCAGTTACAAACTTGACTTCAATATATTCTGATCTGTTCGCCAGCACCATTGTTTAGTAAAAAAATTGCGGCAGACCTCCCGAACACTGGCAGTTGATGTGCGGATATGCCGCGTTCGTTGGTCTTAAAGGACACACGGCAAATTTTAGTCAACGCCTGTTTTGTCTTCGCAGTATTGTAAATACGAACGCATATACCAACTGGCCCATCACCATGTTAGCTGTTATGAGAGCGATCGACATCTTTGTGCATAGCTGAACTACAAAAAGAATTGACTGAAACGGTTGATGTGCAAATGGCGTGTTAATTGCCATTGACTGTGACACGTTAACTCTCAGTGGCCGTAAGAAAATGAAAATGATCGAAGTCAATCGTACTTCATAAGTAGTTTGGGGGGGGGGGGGGGGGGGGGGCGTGGCTGTTGAGAAAGCGCAAAAGTTTATTATTAGCTCTTCCCCTTTTGCGAAAGTGCAAAAGTTTATTATTAGCTCTTCCCCTTTTGCGAAAGTAACTGAACGACATTCACAGGGAAAGCAGCGAAGATTCTTCTCTGCACTTTAAGTGATGACTCTTATGATGAAACGCTCATATGGACAATCATAGCCTCCTATATGGGTCAATGCACCTATGCATGGTTATGAGTGCTTTTGAAGAATAGTATGATTTTTATTCTTAGACTACTGCGAGGCTCGTGTAAAACGTCAATTTCCGCTGAATATTCTGAAGACGTACAACATGCGCCTTCTGGGTTCTTTAGGAACGTAGCTGTGTAACAGTTGGGCAGCAATACCAGAGATCTCGTCAGGCACGGTCGTGAATACAAATTTAGGACCGATATGATTCAGCTCGTCGAATAATCGTAGGAATGAAATCACAGAATTTTTGACGAAGATGCGCGGTTATTTGGAAATGTCGAGTCAAACATTATCTTTTATTCAGTCTTCAAATCTACCGGCCATTATTCGTTAATGGTAACGTTTGTCATTGTCAGCTATATTTTAGGAAGACAGAATCAGTGCTAAAATGCGATAATTCCGTCCCCACGGCATAGGATAAGCATAAAACATACAAGAGCGTATAGCGATGCGTATCCAGAGTTTATCATTCACATGCTTTGAAGAGTCCTTTGCAGAGGACACGCTTATATTTAGCTGATGCTACATGTCTATATTTAATTTTCACATAATTAATGTTGGAATGTAAACGTGACTTTGTTAAATGTAAAAGCAGTTGCTTAACATCCGAACAGTACAGTGTCAAATTCTTCGATATTCGATTCGCTTCTGGCACCCTTCAGTTTGGCACTGAAGACCACTGTTCGCATGGAGAATTTTCGCGCCTTTTTCTTCCTCACACGCGTGTACAGGCATGCCACCGGACAGAGCAGCCAGAGAAGCAATGCGAGCTTCTTCTTAAAAAGAAAAAAAAAAAAGTGGGGTTGGTTCGCGGCCCACTGCTGGTGTTCGTTTCTGCTTCCTCGACTTCATCTCCATCTCCCAAGACGGGCGACAGAAGAACCGCAGAACGTGCGCGGCTGAACGAGAGGGGATAATTTACGATGTAGCAGCTAGGGCGAGAGAGCGGAAACGGGGATCTCTGCTTGATATTTTTTTTTTCCGTGACAGCGTCTGTTGGTCAAGGGGAGGGGGGAGAGAAAGGCTCCTGTCGCCGCTGCTGCCGCGCGCAAATTCGTTCCCGCCAAATCGCAGCTCTGTATGCTCCACGAGTGCGAGGACGTGTTGATGAGCGTGCAAGTGTAGATTTCTGCTGCGAATTGAATGCCCACATGAACACCGTTAACAAAAAGCAACATAGGCAGATAGAGCGCGAACTCTCCCGTCAAGACACGCAAGTGCGCTTTCCCGGCTCCTACCGAAGCCGTATACGCGTAAGTGGCATTCCTCATCCTGTAGTCCGCCGCGGTGGTGTAGTGGTTACGGTACTCGGCTGCCACCCAAAAAACGCGGGTTGGATCCCGGCCGCGGCGGTCGCATTTTCGATGGAGGCGAAAATGCCAGAGGCCCGTGTACTGTGCGTTGTCGGTGCACGTTAAAGAACCCCAGGTGGTCAAAATTTCCGGAGCCCTCCACTACGGCCTTTCTCTCCTCTCTATCTCTTTCACTCCCTTTCCCTCACCCCCTCGGACGCTTAGCCGTGCTCCCTACATGGGTTGCAGAAATTAGCGTCCTTTCCTAACCGAACCACAATCATCATCATCATCCCTACATGGGCTGCAGAAATTAGCGTCCTTTCCTACCGAACCACAATCATCATCATCATCCTGTAGCGCATCATCGATTTTGTTCAGTGGACAAAACTCGCTTTGATTTGTTTAACTGTTGCGTCATTCTGGACGTACGTTTTATACGCTTCCAACGGAAAAAAAATTTTTTTCAAGAGGACGGCCCTTGTCCGAGGAATCAGGAATTCGTTTTTAGTAAGCATGGAGTGCGTAATTCCTCTTATTATGTGTTAATCTTATCGTATGCGTGATTATTTTGCTCCTTTCTCTAGGGAACACTGGAATGAAAACTCCAAGAAAATGCAAGTGTGGATATTTTGCTATACGCTGGAGAAATTAATAAATCAGGTAAGACGCACGTTTATAAAAGTCATAATTGGCGCTTTTCTCGCTGAATTCGGTCGCTTTTGTTCCTGTAAATGAGAAATGCCGACTGTACAATAAGTGACTGGTACATGATTGTGAGGACGGATTGTTTGTGTCGGTTTTCGACTTTGGTAGAGTGCAGCAATTACATGACAGACAGCGCGCGAGACTGAGATATGCGCTGATCGTGTATGGCACGCGTGATTTTACTTTGCCACCGCAGAGTCGACGCTGTGCATAGAGTTAATGCGTGTGATATTTTGTTCGTAAAATCGTGTGGTCTGATTCATATATATTCCTTTCTCTTTAGGCACTGTTCTTGTTTTTTTTTTTTTTCAGTGATGATTCTGAGCCAATAAGTGGTCAGCCGATCTTCAAGGTTTTCCTGCTCTGGTGCTTGAAGCACTCTTGAGAATCTCGGTGCACCAATTGTGGCTGTAAGTTCATTTGATGGTTCTTGAGTGTGCTGTACGACAAAATTCTTTTGCTATTGTGTTAACATAACTTACAAACGTGACATCAGTGTGTATTTTCTTTGCGTACAGTATTATTCGCTCATCGTATTTCTTTTTCAGTTGGTGCGAGCGCAAGAGCATGAGAACTGGCCGAATAAAAGGAGCCTACACAAAAGGAAGGTGCTGGAATGGAAGCGCTACACATTGACTGCAGCTCAGTGGGAACATAATGCTGCATGAAAAGGAGCCGTATTTGCATATTCCCACCGAATAAACTACTGAAAAGCGAGGAAACATGTTCGCGTTTTCCTTTTATTGCGTGTGAAGTATTTAATTGCTGACGTGTACAGATGATCAAAGGCGTTTAATTGCGTATTACGTGCGTGCTAGGTTCTTGTGCGCTTGTTGAACGCCTCTAATTAAACTGAACCGTTAGCCTAAAATACGACGCGCATGAAAACACAAGATATATTTTAATGAAACTGATATATTTTTGATTGAATACATATACAGTCTACTCTCGCTACAACGAACGCCGCTTCAACGAATTTCCGGTACAACGAAAAATTCTCGTATCCCGGTCAGCAGTCCATAAGAGTCAATGCATAAATATGCTCGGTACAACGAACACATTCTTTTGTGCCGTTTCGCTTCAACGAAATTTGACGATGCAATTCCAGTCTCGAAAATTCAATTTGCTATGCAGTAAACACAATCCGAAAGAGCCATGTCACGGTGGTCTAGTGGCTATGGTACTCGGCTGCTGATCCGAGGGTCGCGGGATCGAATCCCGGCTGCGGCGGTTGCATTTCGATGGAGGCGAAATGTTGTGGCCCGTGTGCTGTGCGATGTCAGTGCACGTTAAAGGGGCCCTGCGACACAAATTGAGCAGGCCGTTTTTATCACTGATTCTAGAACTGTTGCACGCGGGGATGTCGCAGAGAGAGTAGAAACGCCGAAAGCAAAGTGGCTATAATTTTATTTCAGCGAACAAACCGCCCAAGATCGCCTCCCGTTTGAACTGAGGCGACACACAACGGATATTTTTGTTACAGGAAGTGACATGGAGTGACGACATAGGAGGGGCCAGTCTGGGCGTTTTGATTGGCTTGACGCTCCAAGGTGCTTGTGACACACGTGTGGTGTCTGCTTGGTCACGCTTTTCAGTACCAAAATATACTAAAATAGCTTTTATGCTTCGTAAGAAAGAAAGCAAGTATCTGACATTACTTGCGAAACGACACTAGGCGCGCTGTGCAATGGTTTGCGCGTCCATATGGCACCACTAAGCACAGCGAGTTCGACGCGTGCCGCCGTATTTGGACTGCGCGTCACGCCATCTATTGCAGAACCCCAGGTGGTCGAAATTGCCGGAGCCCTCCACTACGGCGTCTCTCATAATCAAAGCTGGTTTTGGGACGTTAAATCCCACATAACAACAACAACAATCCGAAAGATTTTGGTGCATTTCAGAAGATAAAAATGCGTTTACAAAGTCGAAATCGCGTGTTGGCACCACCAGAAACAGCCGCTGTTGATTGCGTGGTTGGTTACCGATGTCTACTCATGCCGTTTACCGATGCCCGTCGAGATAGCGCGCGACCGCCCCTCCCCCACCGGTGCCCCTTTTGGTCCTTCGCCCGACGAAAGGGCTGGGCGTTTCCTCTCTGCTTGAGAAGCAAGCGACGGCAGCTATCATACGCGCGGTGCGATGTTATCGCATTGTTCAGTTCGTTCGGCGGAGACGGCCGGGTCGTTTCATCTCTTCTTTTCAGCCGCGTTCGCCCCCAGCGTTAGCACGCTTTTACTCGCGCGTAGAACATACGATGCGTAGGCGGTGTTATCGAGTTGGACTTTGTACAGAAAAACGGCGACTGCAAGAACCCGTTAACAGTGTCCATATCATTGCGATAACTCCTTCACCAGGGTCGATAACTTTATTTTTAAAGACGATAGTCTTTCTTGGGATACTCCAACGCAGAAATTTTGGTGTGGGTGTGTGTGTGTGGTGTCTGTCCTGCTGCGAAAGGTGAACCCCTTCCTCAACGACCACCCAGCTTGAACTGGTGGCTACCTTCATACTTCTGAACACAGTCGGCCAAAAAGCAAATATTACGCATATCTGAGGCGCAACATCAATACGTAAGTCTTAGACGGGGCGTTCCTTTAGTAGAAAATACATAGATGCGTAATTCTAAAGACCCTAGTGCTTGTTAGGATGCGCAAAAGCGGGCGTTTCCTGTACTAGGCAAGCTTCTTGCGTTTCCCGAAAGCATGGCCGGATGGCGCCCTTACCTCGCGCTCGTGCCGAACGGAAGGCAGGGAACGGCCGCCCGCCACTCCGGCCGGTCCCTTTCTCTCCTCGCGTCTCTTCGTTTTCCCTCTCGCTTGCGCAACTCCTCGGGGGAAATAGAAACACGCGAAACGGGACTCATGTAGTACGGCCGGTAGAAGGCTATCGTCTTTCGACGGCATTTGCAGCGAAGCACGGAGATACGCGGCCAATTTTTTTATGGTCCAAGCACCCCCTCCCCCGGTTAAGTACCGCATTTACTCGAATCTAACGCGCACCTTTTTTCCGATAAAACGCGTCCAAAAATCATACGCACGTTAGAATCGAGTGCGAACGAATGACAACGTTACCATATCGCCGTCGGCATCAAAATGGCCGGCTCCTACGTGGTTCGGGCACTGTCGAACGGTCACCGGCGAAAAACGAACTAGCGACGCGGCGGTCTTTGGCGCGCATAGTTTCTGTAGTTCCTATGTCGCCGCACATGATGCGTAGGCCTGCGCACATGATGTGTAGACCGACGATACCGCGCCGGCTTGGCCGTCTTGCGGCCAAAGTCGCTACGTCGCCGATACAATCTGTGAGACGGCCAGCCGCAGCAGCTTTCGGTAGCGTTCGCGGGTGGCCGTAACGGGGGAAAAGATGCTTCTCATCACCGCACGCAAGACGGCTCATCATCGCAATTCTCCCTCATATCTGTGGTGAGCCTGAGCCTCTCAGTCGTGCTCTGAGACTGCATCGCGGCAATCTCTGAGATCACGCCCCTGCGCAGCACGCATGGCAGCACGCGGCGGTGTGCCTCAGGGAACTGCGACAACACGGAGGAACACAGCACTGCGAGTAAATGTTACCGCCGCTTGCACGCGGATAGGCCCGGCAACGCGCGGCAGTTTTGTCGGGACGCAGGAGTTATGAATCGGCGCTCCAAACGTCTTCCAGACGACGCGGATCAAGTGAAGTAGGAAAGCCACAGCACGGCCGTTCGAGGGACTGCAGGGGTCCGAAGTCGACGGTCTGTTTATTATGCGAGTCCGTTCAATACGCGAGTACGACATTTGTTTTTATGAATGTGAAGGTTGATTACTAAGGACTGTTTTTTTTTTCGAGGGTGCGCGTTACAATCGATGTTGCACTTTTCTTTTGGTCCCGGGAAACGGGTGCGCGTTACTATCGAGTGCGCAGTAGAATCGAGTAAATACGTAAATCTCACGGATTCTATTTCTCCAAACTTGACAGGTATGGTTTCAGTACTCGCGCTTTCTGAACCCTTCTGACTACCGCCGTGACGCCGCGTGCCGCGCGCAAGATTGAGGCATAAAAGTTTCATTGTTCTATCAGCTCAGGTCAGTTATATTTTTTCGGTTTCACTACAACGAAATTTTCGCTTCAGCGAAATTTTTCCCGCGCACCGTCAATTACGTTGTAGCGAGCGTCGACTGTATACAAAAAAAAAAAAGAAAGCAGAATAATGCCTACGAAAAGCGTCTGCGACCGACCGACGGCCGTCGCCAAGCCGGCGCTTAGGAACATCGGGCAGTGGTGAAACGGCGTGCGGCACGCACTCGGCCTAGTCGGCCACGACGGTGGGCCTACGTCAATTGCCGACAATCGGCCGACGTTAGGCCAGTGTCAGCCGACAATCGGCCGACGTTAGGCCAGTGTCAATCCCCACAGCTGGCACCACGTCGGTTGCCGAACGTCGGCCGACGGTATTGCAGTCGGCCAGAGATATAATGAAATAGACGCGTGCTAGCACACCGCTGCTCAATCGCCCGAGTGATGATTTGCCAAATGCGCGGCTGCACGCGTTTGTCGTCGCAGCGTACACGTCTTCGCCATGTAAGGAGTTTCGAAAAGTGTCACGACTTAAATGGCAGCGAGATAAGCGTAAGCGTGTTTCGAGATGCATCATGTACGTACCTATGTAAGTGTCAAATATCGCTTGCAGCGCGCATTTATTTCGCATTCACACGTATACTTCAAGGCTGCTTGTCTTTACTGGCAAAAAAACAAAACAAATGTGACAAAGTTCGGCATGAAGTGCACATCACTGAGGAAAAAGCATAAAAAGCGGCTGTGTTTTATAATAAAAGCGAGGCGCCCCGCCACAGTGGTGTAGTGGCTAAAGTACTCGGCTGCTGATCCGAGGGTCGCGGGATGGAATCGCGGCCGTGGCGGCTGCATTTCGATGAAGGCGAAATGTTGAGGCCCGTGTACTGTGCGATATCAGTGCACGTTAAAGAACCCCAGGTGGTCGAAATTTCCGGAGCCCTCCACTACGGCGTCTGTCATAATCAGAACTGGTTTTGGGACGTAAATCCCCAAAAAACAACAACAAACACGGGCCTTTTTGGGTGCGTGGCTACATCGAAGTGGCGTCTGTCTTTCACTCGCATCCCCGCTCAGGCGGCGGTCGCAACACAGTGGTCGCATCTTGCGCTGGCCTGTGACTTCAAAGCAACTTTATTAGGGCCATGTGTTCACGTCGACCAGAAGTTAGCACCGATTGCAGTCGTTTAGCGTCAATGTACTCGCGCATGTGTTGTTGTGTTTAACCTTTTAACGTCTTGAAGTGAGCTCGCTATTAGGGACGTCGTAATATATGTTTGTGGGTAACAGAGGTCACCTGGGGAGCGTCTAATGTGCACTTTGAGCGCTCCAGCACTCGTGCATCATGCAAACAGCGCGAAGAAGCGACCTATTTGATAAACATTGTTCAGCCAAGACGGCTGGAATATTTCACACTCCAGCCGAGCGAGGGTACTCTGCATGCATCCTACGAATCAGCACGTTCACATAAATTCACGCACTGGAAACCTGGAACCTTCGTAATCTCGCGCTAAGTCGCGCTTGTTTACACCGCGTGCATGCGCCGTGCTTTACGAACACAAGCCCTGTACGAGCTGACCTTTTACGTCTTAAATAACCGTACTTTTTTTTATTCTTTTGCGCGCGATTTAAAGGGACTGACAACCGATTTTTAAGGACCCTTCGTTTTATGGCGCAATAGACCCTTTTCATAAACTGCAAGCTAGCTTTCCTGCAATGCAGCTTGCCCTACTAATGGCGGCATTGGCAATCCGGCAAACAACGTGTGCAAGCGCAATTTGCTTGCGATAGGGCGTGTAAAATGTCGACCCAGCCCTTCTGACACAAACAACCCCAAAAAACGGGCCGCAGCATGTGCAACTTGAATTTTGACAGCATTTAAAAAAAGGCAGCTGCCGCCATTAGTAGGGCAAGTTGCATTGCAGGAAAGCTAGCTTTACAGTTTATGAAAATGGTCTATAGAAAGCTCGCCCCGTGTACTGTTCTCACCTGCAGCGTTTACTTCCAAAAGCGCGTGGATATTTCGCACGCAGAATTTTTCGATATGAGAAGCCTCTAAAAAAGACAGAGTGCGCACTCTAGCAAGTTGAAAAGTGATCGCGATGCCGATACATAATCCGCCTCGCTTCCGGACATCGTTCTGCTTTCGCAGGAGTGAGCGTAGCTGTGATTAAACACCCACACTTTGACCTGTTCGACTACTTTTTGAAATAAAAAGACGGTGCGACGGAGCTGGTATTGTTTGCCAGGCCAGCCTTGTATTTGTAAGGCGTTCTTTCGCATGTCCGCGCCTACTTCATGAATGGCCGGGCTCTGGCGCCGCCACTCTGGCCATAGCCGAGCCAAGCCAGGCCAGCTAGATCCGAAACCACGCTTTCGCACGTGACGGCAGCAGCGTGCAGTAGCAACGCGCGCTACAAACGAAGGGCTATCTGCGCATTGTAAGTGACAATTATCACTTACAATGCGCAGATAGCCCTTTTGATATTATAACCTGTTTAAACAGCTTATAATATCAAAAGTTTCATGCGGTCCGATGCTAATAAACAGATAAAATGTTGCGTAAATTTGTAGAAGGCCAGGTGACCGCACTCTAACTTTAGTTCGTATGTGTGATGTTCTCGGGTCACAATGGTCGCTGACTCCGGCGTCTCGTAGCAGTATGTTTGCCGCTTGAGTGACCAAACGTCATTTTTCGCGACTTTAACATAAACCCGTGTTTATTGAGAAAAAGTGGCGTTGTTTGAGCCAATGCAACACACAATCTTTCCACCAGTGGGGTCATCTCAATTCAAGTTTTAGGTGGTTGTCTGTCCCTTTGAACACTACATTATTAACGCCATTTACTGACTGCAGCTTGAAATTCCGCACCTAAGAACCTCTCCGCAGGGCCCCAACGAACTTCTCCGCGTATTTCCACCGATAGGGCGTAAGCCGTCGTATGCTGTGGCTGGTCATACATAGACGGCGACACCATCGAGACGGCCCCGGGCGGGAGAGGGAGGTGGAGAATTTAGGAGGGGGAGAGAAGTGGTTGGCGCTACTTTCCTTGCAGGGGCTTTAACCCACTCTAAACCAGCTCCCACCCGTTGCGGAGGCTAGCGCGCGCAGGGCAAGGAGGTTTAAAATTTAAAGAAAAAGTTTAGACCTCCTTGGCGCAAGGAATGTTCGGCTTCAGACTTGCCGCGTCACTTTCTGAAGCTCTTCTATATGGTATGCATGGTACCAATGCGATAAGAACACTGTAGCAAGCATATATGATAACTCCGATGATTTCCGCTTGTCGGAGGGGGAGGCACAAGCCACTGATTCACCCGCTTCTGCTGCTCGTGAGAGCTCTTGCCATTGCGCATCGTGCTCAGAAGGCTCGACCGCATGATTCCGACCATCAGAACAATTGACACGAAACATTCTTTTTTTTTTTTGGAGGAAAGTGGTTCTCAAACGTTTACTTCAAATGCACATATGCCAACCATTGCTGTATTTGAAAATGATAAAATATGGACATGTAATTTTGTTGAAGGTATCCCAATTCGTGCTTTAATATTCAAATAATATCTCGAAAAGGGGAAAGTCACTTTTTCCTACAAGCAGCCGTGAGTCGCAATGACAGTAGAAGGAACACAACAACAACAACAACAACAACAACAACAACAACAACAACAATAATAATAATAATAATAATAATAATAATAAACTTTATTGCACACATCCAGAAGTAGTAGACAGAAACGGGCCTGTCAAAGTCTCTGAAGACTTGAGTGACTAGGCCCGGCAACGTCGGTTACAGCGACGTGGTTACATAACATTCAAGAAAAAATTTTTTATCGCACAGACAATTTGAAAAGGAATTCTTGTTCACATGAAATAAACAAAAGGAGAAGAGACGAAGAATGATTATAAATTACAAATAAGCCATAACAAACAATTTTATAAGTCTGAGATTAACTTCTTCAACTCTTTTTTTGAAGTGACAGAAAAGAACTCTTCAGATAATCGATTAAAAATTTTCGGTATATATACACTTCTTCTAGCTTCACCATATCTAGTGGACGAGTAGGGTACATAAAAAACGCTTTTTTTTTCTCTCAGTGATCGACTAGTAACATGAGGTACTTTGACGTCATCGTTCCAACTATATCGCAGAATAACAGTTCTATGAAACAAGTCTCGGAACATGCAAAAACCTAATTCACGAAAAATGTTATGGGAATGTAGCCTAATACCGTAAGCAACGCTTTTTAGTATGTTTTTAAGTAAGTTGTTAATTCTTGTTTCCCATCGCGCTGTGCAAAAGGCGAAAATCGAGATGCCATATATCAGCACACTGTATGCTAGTGCGCGAAATATCATTTTCTTGACTGGTAGGGGTACCAAGCTTTTTATATTGAAAAGCAAACACGCAACACTTCTAAGTTTGGCACACAGAAAAGCCATGTGATGTTGCCAAGACATACCGCTATGAAAATTTATACCCAGGTACTTGAATGTCTCTACATATTCTATTGCAGTACATTTGCACTGGTTACAATTTTCAGTATGAAGAAATAGTGGCACATTGACTCTTTGAATTTTTAAAGGCCTTCGAAAGCAGATGACCTTGGTTTTGTTTTCATTAACTGTTACACCATTTTCATTAAACCACAGCATGGCCTTATGAATTGCACTCTGCAGAGCGTTAATAGCACCTTCATACCGTAAGTGACGTGTAAGAAGTACCGTATCATCCGCATACTGATACACACTAGCTTTGCTAATTACCGAGGGAAAGTCATTCATAAATAAATTAAACAATAAAGGTGCCAACACTGATCCCTGTGGAACACCCGTTGTAATATACCTCATAGAGCTAATAACTTCTTTGCTTCCCATTACCACCTGTGATCTGTCCTGCAGATAATTATGAGAACATTGTAAAAAGGCCCCCTGAAAACATAACGAAATAGCTTTTCCAACAAAATATTATGGTTCACAGTTTCAAACGCTTTCGCCAAGTCCAAAAATAAGCTACAGCAAAACAAGTTGTTGTCTAGAGCTGAATATATTTCATCGGTAAACTCCTCTAATAATGTTATAGAACTACGCTCGGCAATAAAACCAAACTGCCTTGGAGTAAGAACCGAACATTTCTGAAAAAAGCATATCACACATTCTAGAAGAAACTTTTCTAGTATTTGGGAAAGTATAGGCAAAATTGAAATTGGTCTGTAATTTTCTATCTCATATTTCTTTCCAGCTTTATGTAGTGGTTTAACAATAGCAGTTTTTAACATCTCCGGAATGGAAGCAGAAGATAGAAAACCATTTAACATAAAGAGAAGTATGTCTGCTAATGCGTCCAAATTTCTTCTTAATGTGGCCACTGACAATCCATCAATTCCTGGTTGCTTATTTGGTCGAAAGCTAAAAATTATTCTTTTGAGCTCTTCCTTTGACAACGTGGGCAAAAAAGCAGATGCTGGCACCGATTGTTTAAGCGAGAAAATACGATTGTGGGTATGCGTAGTTTTAGAAAAGCGTGTGAAGAATTGGTTGAACTTATCAACGATTATCTCCGGCTTCTCAGAGAAAGGTTCACATAGCTCACTGGCTGTAATCTTTTTACCACGTAGATTATTTATCAAAGCCCAAGTCTTTGCAGAGCTTTTGCCTGCTTGGTTGAATCTGTCCATATAGTACCGCCGTTTTGCTGATCTTAGTAGAGCGACGACCCTATTCCTAGCAATCTTGTATTCAGTTTTCAAATCTTGATTTTTCGGGCCACGCCTGCTCCTTTTCCATAACCAAGCTCTATGGGAAATAGCTCTCACTATATCGGCTGTAAACCAAGAATAATTCTTTCTATATTTTTTAGTTGTGGTGTACGTACTTGAAAGCTCAGATTTATTAGTTATTCGCAAAAATTTGCATAAACTACGGCATAATTTGAACCAACAGTCAATTGCTCCCAGTCGAACTGTGCAATCAACTGATCAAATATTTTACTGTTAAAGGTTTGAATTTCTTGCTTACTGCCATTATTATTACCTTTTGCATCTATATCATTTGTAGAAAAAGAAAAACGTCCCCTTAGGTGACATGCCACAAAATAGTCGTCAGCTATCTTTTGGCTGATCACACAAGACGTTAGCGAATAATTCGGTGCTCTTATTGCTATGTGGTCCAAACATGAGGATTTTAGTATATTTTGAACCAGCTCTTTCCTTGTAGGGTGATTTATTGTGGCCTGCAAGCCATACGCAGATAAAATTGAACGGTAGTCTGATACAATAACTGCCGTAGAGTTCAATGTATTGATGTTTAGATCTCCTGCCAAGCAAATCTGGTCCGCTGCGGCTTGAGCTTCTAAAACTTCAACTAGTTCACGTAAGAATCGTGTTACGCTATTATCAGGAGGACGGTAAATGGATAATAGAATGAGGTCTGTGTTAGACAACGTAATTTTCACTGGCAGGCATTCCGCATGAGAGAAGGAAATATCCATTGGCGTAGTACAATATCTTGTCCTAATAAAGAACGCTAAACCGCCACCTCGTCTGTGCGGCCGTGCCCTGAAATGGGCTTTGTATCCATTCAATACGAACATATTCGTGTCAACATCAGATAAATTTGTTTCAAGTATCAAAAATGCATCAACAAATTCGGTGGCCGATTCAGCTATCATTCTAAATTCCTCCCTGTATTTTCTTAGGCTTCTAATATTGATGCTAACCACAGTGAAATCATGCACACGATTGACACCAAAAATATCTGTGAACTCACTGAAATTTGCAACTGTGTAAAAATTTACTGCCATAATCTATTACGCAATTTTAGCAACGTCAGCTGCTTTGTTCACCCGATCAGGGGTGCACTTTCGTCTTTTTTCACGAAGATCTTTCCGCCCTTTAACCAAGAAAATTTGAATCCTTTTCCTCTTGCTGCCGTTCTAGCTTGCCAGAACAAACTGCGGTACTGTCTTGTCAGATTGTCATTGAAGAACAGTCTCGGCAATTGTCCGCTTTGATGTAAGCGCTTTAGTTTCCCTCTCGCGTCAAACCACAAATCCCTTGTGGACACAGAAGAAAAACGGACCAGTACTGTTGGGCTGGACATATGTTTGCTTGGCAAGCGATGAACGGCCTCGATATCCGAGCTACAAAAATTTGATAGCTCCATTTTGCTGACTATATCAGAAAGGACTTCTTTTAGGTTTTCTTCGTGCTCTACCGGTAGTCCTTCAATTTACATATTCATCTTTCTACTATATTGCTCACTTTCATTTAGATCTTGTTGAAGTTGCTGAATCTGTTCTGCTTGGGCTTGTAGTTGCGTTTTTAGGTCAGAGATTTGGACCTCACGCGCAGCTTCCCGTTCTTTACTGGCTGATAGCTGCTCCAGGACCAGGTCGTACTGTTTTGACATGAAAGATAATTGATTGATTTGTGGGGTTTAACGTCCCAAAACCACTCTGATTATGAGAGACGCCGTAGTGGAGGTCTCCGGAAATTTCGACCACCTGGGGTTCTTTAACGTGCACTGACATCGCACAGCACACGGGCCTCAACATTTCGCCTCCATCGAAATGCAGCCGCCGCGGCAGACATGAAAGATACTGTTTATTCTAGTTCCCTCATTGTCATAGATAAATTTGTGAATTCGGCTTTCAGGAGAAGCAATGAATCCACTTTTCCGTGTAAGGTCAGCAAGGAACCTAAACTTTGCTTAATCTCTGCAAGCTCTAATACTAATCCAGATTTGTCGGAATCTTCGGGTGAACTCGTTGACTGCGAGCACGCCCCCCCCCCCCCCCCCCCCCCCCCGCACGTTGTTTCGTCGTGCGGCATGTTTTGCACACCCATATGAATCACGTTTGCTTTGGCTCTTCGCCGCAAAAGTGTTTAGAGCAACACCTGAACATTGCTGTCCCAAATGATAAAGGCTCCCACATTCCACACACTTCAGAAAACGACCATCATCTGGCAGTGGTTTCTTACACGCAATGCAGTTTTCCATAGCACTGCAAAACAAGATCAAGTACGCTCTGCAGTCGGCGGCCACTTAACCTATGTAGTTTTAAAAGGTGGGCACAGTATCTGTGCCCACCATTTAATAATAATAATAATAATAATAATAATAATAATAATAATAATAATAATAATAATAATAATAATAATATAAAATATTAAAGTCGCACCACACCGCACTGAGTCCTTGCATGCATACAAATTCCCAAGCCCTCACGACTCCAAAAGCAGTCTTCAGCGTGCAAGTGAAGAGATTAGAAAAATTTTCTTGTGCAATAATGCATGCCGTCGGCGAAGAGGAAAAATAAAGAACTTTCGCAGAAACCGTTCAGTATCACACAGAATGTTCTCCTTGGTACTAAAATAATATAATGCACAAGAAGAACTGAAAAAAGAAGCACTGCCGGTAAAACGCTGTCGTGATACGGCTAGTTTAAAGTAGCCACATCGTTAAAGGTCGGAAATGTTTCCGCGTCGGCTTGTGAATATAGCCAGAAGGCCTGTGCTTCTGATCTGTTAACTTTTTTTGTGTAGTTCACAAGAGAAATCCGAAGAACCAACGCCGTCCGTTTTTCGCGCTGTTTATAATCTTAAGTATGCGTAACCAACTAGCGCAGTCAGCTACTTTGTTAGTAACATAAAAGGGGCACACACGCAGTGCTACGAGCAACGCCAATGTGCTCAGCCACTGCAATGAGGCCGGTGAGATAATAGTTATCGCAACAGAAGATGTGATGGTTCCGGGAAACATCTTGACAATCACACAATTGAGCGGTTCGCCACAGGGCTGAGCAAATCCGTCGCATTGTAGAAACTAAGCAGAAGGACGCACTCGGTGACATCTGCATCAGCATGCCGTCTTTCACCCCAAAACTGCGTTACGTTTATGAAGGACGCCGTAGTGGAAGGCTCCGGGAATTTCCGCCACCTGGGAATCTTTAGCGTGCATCTAAATGTAAGCACACAAGCCGCAGGCATTTCGCCTCCATCAAATAGAAGATGGTAAAGCTTTACCAACCAACCAACCAACCAACCAACCAACCAACCAAGCAACCAACCAACCAACCCATTTTTTTGCTACTAGCGCCGAGTGTGCGTCTTCTTTTGCCGAGTGCATGAGTGCTGAGAAAGACTGTCCCCACACGCATCTGTACTGCTTTCACCACTTCCTACATGTGGAAGAAATAATTAGCACGATAAAGTGGCCGGGAACAGCTGGTTTACGCGCTTTGGGGGGTTAGAGTAACTGTATATTTATGCTAGCAGCATATACAGTAACTCTATGGGGGGTTGACTCGCGACGCCCTCACGCGGAACGCGCGACTCGCGGCAGCTGCTCAGGCCGTAAAGGAGGGAACTATAGTTCACTATAGAGGGAACGAACGCGCGCGTCCAGACCGGCCGTGGGAACGTTGACATTTTTCGCCGCTTTTTCGGAGGGGGCGCCACTGCTACGGGACAATTGGTTGATTCACAATGGAGGAAGAGAACTAGGAAGCTTACCAGTAAGTATACATCCAGTAACGAAACGGATGGGACGAAAAAGAGCGTTAAGAGCATGGTCAGAGCGGCGGAGAACTCGGATTGGATAGCAAGAATGGAGAAGAAACCGGCATTGAACAACTACCGAAAAGGGAAAGACGAAATCAAGGGAGAAAAATTTTACGATAATTCAAAGGGAAGCGCTTTACTGTTTGAGGCAAGGTCCGGTTGCCTGAGAACCCGAAGTTACAGAGCGAAATTCAATAAAGAAGGGGATACATGTACGTGCTGTGGAAAAGCTAGGGAAACGACAGACCATATTTTGATTGAATGTACAGATGTCCACCCAGGTGTAGCTGTGGACACTACCCTACAGGAGGTCATGGGTTGCAGGAGTAACAGGGGAAAGCTGAACATGCCGGCGATAGATATAAGTAAAAGGCGCTTAGAGCATTGGTGGCGCAAAAGTATGAAGGAAACAAAAGCGCAAGGTAGTTCGGGTAAGATTGTTACATCACAGCAGAACGATAATAGATAAAATAAATAGACGAGGAAAAAAATTAGTTGTGAAAATATGTGTGATTCGGGAAAAGAAATGGTTGTAAACGAAAAAGAAATAAAGCTAGAGCTTGGTGGCCCGGCCACCGCGCCGTTATAAAGGGGACGCTCCTAATATCCATCCATCCAATGATCCCAACGACCAGGCGGTATCCATACAGGGCCAAGAAATACCGAGAGTAAGCGAATACAAGTACCTTGGCGTATGGGTAAACGAGGGTGATAGATACATGAAGGTACACGAAAAAGCCTTGGCAGCAAAGGGAAAGAGGAACGCGGGAATAATGAAGCACAGAGCGTTATGGGGACACAATAGGTACGAAGTGCTTAGGGGTCTGTGGAAAGGGGTAATGGTACCGGGGCTTACATTTGGGAACTCAGTGGTGTGCATGAGGCCAGAGATACAATCGGGAATGGATGTGAATCAAAGAACTGTGGGACGCCTCGCGTTGGGTGCTCACGGGAAAACGACAAACGCGGCTGTAAAGGGCGATATTGGATGGGTGAGTTTTGAGGCAAGGGAAGCGCAGAGCAAAATAAGGTTTGAAGAGAGGCTAAGGAATATGAAAGAGAGTAGGTGGGCAGTGAAGGTGTTCCGCCATTTATAGAAAGAGCGTTGACACGCAGTGGAGAAAGAGAACTAGGAAGCTCACCAGTAAATATACGGCTCTAAGAGAACTGACAACAAAGAGCATAAAGGGAAAAGTCAGAGAGGCGGAGAAGATTTACTGGAGGGCAGCGATGGGAAAAAAACCGACTCTGAATAACTACCGAGAGGGAAAAAACGAAATAAAGAGGGAGGCATTTTATGATAATTCAAGAGGAAGCGCTTTATTGTCTGAAGCGAGATCGGGCTGCCTTAGAACGCGTATTTATAAAGCGAAATTCAGTAAAGAAGAAGAAAAATGCACATGCTGTGAGGAAGATAGGGAAACGACGGAGCATGTTCTGATTGAATGCCGAGATATCCACCCAGGTGTACGTTTGGGCACCACCCTACATGAAGCCTTGGGTTTTAGGGCGAACAACGGGAAGCTGAACATAGCCGCGATTGAAATAAGTAAGAGACGGTTAGAATACTGGTGGCAGAAAACTAGAGAGAACGGACAAAAATAATTTTAGGGAAAATATGGACTTTCTGCCATAAGGGGCAGGGAACTGGGCTATGAATTTCCGTTTTTGCTATGGTATGATCGATTTGATTGAAGTAAATTTAAAGAGAGAGAAAAAAAAGTTATTAAATCTTCTTACGAGCCTGGTGGCACACATGTCACCGCCCCGTTACAAAGGGGAAGCTCATAGCACCCATCCAGCATCCATCCATCCAACTCTCCCGGCTCTCGCCGTGCTGGCAGCTCCGCAAATCAGTACGGGACGAGTTTTCTGTGTGTGTCGATGAAATTCTGCAGCTCGTTCGCATGCCCTTTGACTGCAACGTGTCGAGGTGCTTCTCGTATTGTGCCATTGCCTCCTATAATTTTGGTTGTGCGCTGCGTTATGCCGCGCAACTTGCGCGCCGCTGTGTGGCAGGAACGCAAGGAAGGACCCTCAGCTCCGGTACCACGAGTTTCCATGCGACGTAGACCGCCGTAAAGTATAGCTAAAAACATTTCTCGACAGGGATTAACTGGAAAAGGAAGCGTGTTGTAACCAGACGACAGGTCACTGGTGTACTCACGTCATTTCACTGAGGGGGACTATAAAAAGTTCACGAAGTTCAAGCTGTTGCTTCCAACGGCTGTTCCGACGGCTGTTCCGACGCTTGGCATCAACACTTCTACCACATTGTGTTAAATGTCGGGAACTGCATGACGTGTGACAGGGATGACCAAAGCCACACCGAGGAGCCCTGGGAGGTGTTTCTGAGCAAACTGTTGCGGCAAACTGCGCCGGAGACCTAAACGCAACTGTTGAGCGGTTCAAACTTGCTTACAGGCCCCTGTCACGGAAGGTGCTACGACTTTGATGCAACGAGTCGCTTTTCCGTGGATGTACATGCTGTAACTTGTAAATAAAGAAATGAGCCTGACACCTCATTCATCGACCTTTTTTTTCTTTCTTTTTGTTTTCTAACAGAATCTTTCAAAAAGAGTTAGAACCGTATTGCTTAGTTCAGCGCAGCCTTCATTATTTAGAAATAAATAAATGGACGTACGTTGTCGACGCTTCCTGGCACAGGCCCCGCGTTTTCTCACTCAGTATAAGTATGATTAACGGAACAGATCAGGTCTTACAGTCCGTGGCTTCACAGCTTCTCTTTCCAATATGTGCACACAAGCACTATGCTCACACGTGATGGATACAGCTAGACTTTCACTGCTTTATTGTAAAGCCCTTTTTGGGACTAATATATTGATAATAGTGTACACATACCAATAACAAATAATTACAAATTAACAAGGATCGCAGTAAAATCACCTAGTTTGCTTTCCAGCCTGGCAATCTTACAATTTTTTGAGTATTTTGTCTCTTGCGCTAGGGAGACACATAGGACGGTCACCACGCTTCCGTCCGCAGATACATTTTCTTTACCTTGATGCACATGGCCTACCTGGCATAAAAGTTTTCCATTAGCAATGTTAGCCCCACGGAAGAAATTTTCCGAACCTTCTACGGTCTTAAAACTAGTAAGAAGCTGCGGCGGAACACGTGCAAACGACGCCACCCCGCAGAAGCAGGTGTGCACGCGGTTCGGAAGGGAGCCTTATCACCCCAACGGCGCGGGAGCGCCCGCAATGGCGCTGAACGCAGGGGGCGACGTACAGACCGCTAACCCTTACATTGGTACTATACGGATGGCTATACAAGCAGTAAAATTAAAAGCAGAAGCGTGGGCAGAACGTAACAATATTTTGGGAGGACTTCAGAATGGATTTAGAGTAGACAGGTGGTTGGACGATAACTTATTTGTTCTTACCCAGTGTAAAGAAATATCTAAAATAGAAAGCAGGCCCTTATATGTGGCTTTTCTAAACATCACTGGGGCGTATGATAATGTTAATCAGGAAATATTGTTGAAAATATTGGAAGAAATGGGCATAGGCGACGATTGTGTGCAGCCTTTGAGGAAGATATATCGAGAAAATACAGTCTGCATAGAATGTGAAGGAATCAGTAGCATAGAGAACGTTGATATTAGGGGGCTAGTCGCCGCTGTTATTCATGCTGTGCATGGTTAGAATGGAAAAAGCGCTAGGAGATGGCAAAATAGGTTTTAATCTGTCACACAAACAGGGCGACGTGATAATTGAGCAGATGCTTCCGGGTTTATATTATGCTGACGATGAAAGGGAAAATTAGCATCCACCCGGTTTTCCCTTTTATAAACGTTACTCCACTTTGCGGGTTTTCCGCAGATCTCATTTGCCATGCTGACGATATTGTGTTATTCGCGGACATTCCAGATGATATACAACGGCTGGTGACTATATGCGGTAACAAAATGTAGATTGGTGGTATCAATGGTCGCAACTACTAGGCGGTATCCCTACAGGGCCAAGAAATAGCGAGAGCAAAGGAATACAAGTATACTTAGCGTATGCATAAATGAGGGTGATAGATACATGGAGGTACACGAAAAAGCCTTGGCAGAAAAGGGAAAGAGGAATACGAATTCATGGTCACACCTAGGCATTTAACTAATCACCATTACCTAGAGCCATTGTACATTGAAACGGTCTTCCTGATCACATCGCGTCCATTGCTAACCGAGAATAACCAAATCTCGTTGCGCTTTAGCATTGCATAACGTTATTGCACCTCACTGTTTGTAGTATTTGTCTTGTTTCTTTCTTTTATTTCTCCTCTCTTTCTTTTTTATTATTTGTTTAGTTTTTGTGTATTTTTTGCTCTGTATATGCGGATGGCCCTCTTACTCAATGCCCTTCGATGGGCCTGTAATAAATTTTGAATAATAATAGTAACAACAACAACAACAACAACAACAACAACAACAACAACAACAACAATAATAATAATAATAATAATAATAATAATAATAATAATAATAATAGGTTTTTCTTTCAACAGCAAACAAGCGGATCAAGCGAAACAAGTATTCAAGCAAGCGATAAGGAACTTGCCGGTTATATTGAACGGTGATCGCGTGTTGAATCCTGCGGCAGAAGTGCGCAGTTGGGGTTCGGGCGAGTTCATTAGCGGCCCATTGCCTGTACCGACCTCCTGGCTATAGTATAGTATTTATGTCCTTGTAGGCAGTGTAGAGATCTTATTTTGACAAACCAATACACAGTCTTGCGTGAACGAAATGCAAACTCGCAGCACGCCGCTTCGCGAAATATCCAGAACCAGCGGCTCCTTCCGCGCGCGCTTGTCCCGTAGCAGTGGAACCGCTGCGATGTCGCGGAGAACTAGGCTCGTTGCACCGTGGCCTCCGCGATCGGCAGAGGCGGCGCAGGGTTGCTCCGGCCGTCCCATTCGGACGGGGAGGGTGTAAGTACGGAAAGGGGCGTGGCCGCTCTTCTCGCCGCACCGTGGCGCGCGCAACCCAAGGCTCGTATGGTTCGCTTTTCATGACGCGGGAGGGGGCAGTGCACGAAAAGCCGATTATCGCAGCCAAAGCCCAGTAAGAAATTACTGCAAAACAGTGCTAGCGTCAGACAGAGAACCTTACTGGCGTAAATAGACGTCTGTAAAATTGTTATGGAGACTTGGTAGCTGATTGAAGCAGGTCGACACTATATAGCGTTTCACAGGAAAGGCGTTTCTGAACGCGGAGGTATTTTCTTTATTATATAGTCGCGCGCTGCTCTTCGAAAACTCGAAATATTTTACAGCCAGGAATGTGACTAATTTCAATTTGCAGTTATTGCACATAATAGCTGAAAGCCTGAAATTATTTTTCATGTAGAGATTAAGAGATCCAGACAGCTTTTCTGTTTAGCAATAATATAAATGCGAATCAGACTTGCATGCGTGTGATAAATGTTGGCTTTCAGTACTTGCAGGTGAGACTCAACACATTGTCTCAATACAGTAGTGGCCAGGGCAGCGCACAACAGCGTGAAATTATGAGGATTTTAGACACGGCATAAATCGAAGTGAAGTTAATTTAAATTTTGTTATCTTTTTTTCTCTTATACAAGCAAAAACGAGAGTTTAATGCGCTGAATGCGCAGCTGGGCAGAAAAGACAAAATCGTTCGAGGATATATGGAACTTTATTTACAGAAAATACCGAAGGCATTACTTTTGGCGTGATTTTTTTTTTCACATTGTGCTTGTTTTAAACACGGAGCACTTTTCTCTGCAGTGGCTTGCATGCGAGGTTGTTGCGGTAGGCTGCCCTGTCTGTCACAGTAGCGCCGACACTGGCTAAGAGTGGCTTTATGAACTTGTCCGATACTACAGACAGCGTGCTTGCGGCGTGGTCATCCCTTGCTGGGCAGACGAAAAGGGGGCACTGCTCTAGTCGAGGCAACAACTCTGAGAGCTGCTGACGCACGTTGCTCTTTTTTATGTGCGGCAGGGCAATGTCAACGGCCCTCTTGACGGTCACAAGCACCGCGACAAATTCTGACTTTGGAAAAGTTAGGCCGCCCCTTGACTGCAGGCTAATAAGCCCCATCAGCGACGAAGTGGATCCATCCGATTGGTGAAGGGCAGAAGCTGCATGTCCTGCGCTCGTCTAAGGCTCTTGCCACGTACCCCGCTATATAAGCGATGCTGGCATTCGCTATAGTCGATGGTGGTCGCTGCACTGAAAGAGAATGCACCCATATTAGCACGTGGCACTTGATATTTCCATTTGTGAGAGCACAAAAGAATAGCCCGCAAAAACGTTCAGCACAGCAAATTTTAGACAGCACGCAGAGAAATTTTGTGCATATAGCAAATAAGACAATATGACGTTACTCGTCTCCCCACTCAGCCTGGGCTCCCTGAAATTAAAAAAAATGAAAATGGTGCACTGACACTACTCTGTCGTAACAGCCATAACATAACGCGAATAAAACAGTTGCATTTTGATTGTACTTTAAATGAATGCAGCAAGTGAATGCGTGCGAACTTACGAGGATTCATTTTCAGGGATGTGAACAGCTCCTCAATATCCATCAGAAAATGTCCAGTTCCCGTGAATCTCAAAAAAGAAGAAAAAGAAAGGCGCATCAGCAAAATGTGTCACATATGTGTATTAGAGAAATCGTTTCTGGTGGCAAAATAAAAGCACTAGTAGTGCTTTTCTTTTGCCACCACTCGCATCTACACTCGCATCTACACGGAACGTACACGACATAGCAAGGCAAAGAAAAAATTCTTTCTTCAAGGGTAACAAAGCACAACTCAAAACTTCCGACTAGTGCAGTCAACTGGATATGTTGTTTGAGACATAGAGAATATCGCTGTAAAGAGCCTGCCCAGTACTTTCAGAATCGCCAGAAAGCCATACGATGCATAGTTAAGTGTCGTCACATCACATACCACAACTTCTTTAAAAAAGGAAAGGCGGTATTCCACACTCTGGTCAAACGTAGCGCGACGAAAGTCTCGGTTGCCTAAATCCGCAAGTAAACGACCAATAAAGCTGCATGCAGAAGCGATTCGTAAATGTTTGACAACATACCTTTTCTTCTTGTAGCTGCAGGAAGGAGTCGAAAAAGAATTGACTGCGTGAAAATGCGTCAAAACGGCTGGCCCGCGACTGAACTCGCACGGCAACTGACAGGTAGTGCCGGTCAAGCGAGCGCGCAGAGCGCGCTGCGATGGATGGATGGATGGATGGATATTAGGAGCGTCCCCTTTATAACGGGGCGGTAGCCGGGCCACCAAGCTCTAGCTTTATTTCTGTTTTCTCTACAAACAATTCTTTTCCCGAATCACACCTATTTCACAACTAATTTTTCTCCTCGTTTATTTATTTTATCCATTATCGTTCCTCTGTGATGTAAGAATCTTACCCGAACTACCTTGCGCTTTTGTTTGCTCCATACTTTTGCGCCACCAATGCTCTAAGCGCCTTTTACTTATCTCTATCGCCGGCATGTTCAGCTTTCCCCTGTTACTCCTGAAACCCATGGCCTCCTGTAGGGTAGTGTCCACAGCTACACCTGGGTGGACATCTGTACATTCAATCAAAATATGATCTGTCGTTTCCCTAGCTTTTCCACAGCACGTACATGTGTCCCCTTCTTTATTGAATTTCGCTCTGTAACTTCGGGTTCTCAGGCAACCGGACCTTGCCTCAAACAGTAAAGCGCTTCCCTTTGAATTATCGTAAAATTTTTCTCTCTTGATTTTGTCTTTCCCTTTTCGGTAGTTGTTCAATGCCGGTTTCTTCTCCATTCTTGCTATCCAGTCCGAGTTCTCCGCCGCTCTGACCATGCTCTTAGCGCTCTTTTTCGTCCCATCTGTTTCGTTACTGGATGTATACTTACTGGTAAGCCTCCTAGTTCTCTTCCTCCATTGTGAATCAACGTTCTTCCTATACAAATACCTGAATACTTTCGCTGCCCATCTACTTTCTTTCATATTCATTAATCTCTGTTCGTACCTAATTTTACTCTGAGCTTCCCGTCCCTCAAAGTCAGACCATCCCATATCCTCCTTAACAGCCTCATTTGTGGTCTTCCCATGGGTGCCCAGTGCGAGACGTCCGACCGTCCTCTGATTCACTTCCAGCCCTGATTGTACCTCTGACCTCATGCACACCACTGAGTTTCCGAATGTAAGTGCTGGCACCATTACACCTTTCCACAAACCTCGAATTACCTTGTACCTGTTGTAACCCCACAGGGCTCTATGCTTCATTATTGCGGAGTTCCTCTTTCCTTTAACTATCATAGCATTTTCTTGTACTTCCATGTATCTATTCCCATCATTTATCCATATCCCGAGGTATTTGTACTCTCGTACTGTGGGTATCTCCGCGCCCTGTATTGATATGGTCTGATCGTTGCTGTCATTGAATATCATCCAGCCGCATTTTGTCACACTAAATTTTAGCCCTAAATCTTCACTTTCCGAACCACATGTATTAACCAGACCCTGCAAATCTGTTCGACTGTCTGCGAATAGCACAATATCGTGTGCATAAAACAACACGGGGAGCTTTTGTTCTATCACCATACCTGCCTGTCTGTACGACAGCTTAAAACCAATATTGCTCATCTCCAGTGCTTTCTCCATTCTCCTCATGTAAAGCATGAATAATAGTGGGGACAACGGGCATCCCTGCCTCAACCCTTTACCTATATCGACGGTCTCCATTCTACCATTACTCGCCATACCTTCCGATTCCACACATACTGTATTTCCACTGTATATTTCCTTTAACTATACAGTCATCCCCTATACCAGCCTCTTTCATTATGTCCCATAATATACTCTGATTCACATTGTGGTACGCACCTTTAATATCCAAAAATGCCAAATGTAAAGGTCCCTTCTCTTTTCCAGCTATTTCGATGCACTGTGTAAGCGCAAAAAGGTTATCATCTAATCTCCTGTCGACACAGCTTTGGGCTAAGGGCGCCACCTAGTGGCGCGTTTAGGCGCTAGCGGAATTACAGTTCTCCCTTTGTGTAAGCGCCGAATGGGACGGCCGGAGCAACTCCCCGCCGCTGCTGCCGATCGCGGAGGCCACGGTCGCACCACGGCCGGGCTAGACTGCGCGCGCGCGCGCGCGGTATAGCCCGGCCGTGGGCACACCGGTTTCGGGCGACGTCGCAGGCCGCACCACGTAAGCTTTTATCGAGCGGCCGTGGTTGTGGGGATCACGACCTACTGTACTCCTGACCTGCCCAGCGAGCGGAACGCCAGCGCGCATATGCTAGCTCCGCTTTCTACCGCTAGGGGCCTTGTGGCAGCGGATTTTGGCGCCACCAGTTACCCCAACCACATCACTTCTAGGCGGTCGTCTGTTCGCGTTGAGCAGAGACGCCTGTGCGGGCAGGCACTCTGCGCAGCGAAGAAAACATTCGCTTAACTGTCTCGACTGAGGTAATTCAGCTATGACGGTACAGTGTAGTTCCCAGCAACGCGCGCCCGTGAGCCATGTACCACGGCAGTCTGTAGAAAAGGTGAAAAATGTCAATATTGGCACGCGCAAGAATGTTCCTGTACACTTTGTAAACAAATACGTAGGTTTTGTATGAGCTGAATTCGCAAATTTGCTTTTGCTCGTTAAGATTTTACAAGTTATTAACTAACAATTTAAACCAACTGTCACTTGAGTGACCGAAATAACAGGAAAAGAAAAGCTAGTACCGATTATCCCAGTGGCGCAAAAGTGCTGTTGGTTCCTTCTGAAACATTGGCTGAAGCACCATTTGAACATTCCTGCTATTAGCTACAGTGCAACAGTTCGCATATGCGCCCAATGTTCCGAGTACTGCGCACAAGCAAAGTACTCATACAGTGCTTGTTGTTCTGCACCCGTGCACCTGTCGACGCTGACGTGGGTAAAGCCCCTCTACTTTTTAAAAGTAGCGCCATTCATTATCCTTTTCGCCACCGCGCTCTCCACGGCGTTTGCTCCTTGCCACCTGCTGCGCCCGAACCTCTTCCGCTCCCCCATTGGCCGATTCGTCCCATGTAGAAAAAGACGACCGCGCTCCTTTGTATTTTTTTCTCTATTTTTTTTCGTTCCACCGCGCTCCGGTCGCCATTTCCGACCTTGCGCGACGACAGTGCTGTGCTCGCGAATGTTACGAGGAATGCGTTAAGGAGGCAGCAGTATTCGATGGCCGTGCTGCTGCGCATTCGCTTGCGCAAGCGACAAGGTTATGGGAAAGGCTTTCTAAGTTTTTTTTTGTTTGCATTCAGTCAAACACGACGTACAAAGAAAAGTGTGAATCGACAGGATCGGGCGTACTCACTTTATTTGCAAAAAGTGCAAGACTTTGTAAAGCTCCAGCAGAATTTTGACTTGGGCTAGTTGGTTCATGCTCTTAAAATTGCAGCGCGACCAAGACGAAGACAGGAGACGCTCATTCGGCGCTCGTCTGTGTGATTCATGTGTCTCCTGTCTTCGTCTTGGTCGAGCTGCAATTTTAAGATTGTAAAGCTAGTGTCACATTTCACGACCCCAACGTACGTTTCATGGCCATATGCTGCGCGTGGCCATGCACACTCTCTCTGCTTCATAGGTACCCCAGCAAAAATTCCCTATAGAGAAACCAATAACCTATCAGATTATTAACGTCTATAGGCGTATTAGTCTATTGGTTCTGTATTCACCTATTGGTGCTACTATATTGGTGTATTGACTCTGTATTTGCCTATTGGAGCTATATTGGTGTGTTGGCTCCGTATTGGAGCTATATAGTGTATTGGTTCTGTATTTGCTTATTGGAGCAATACAGGTGTAGTGGTTCTGTATTGGCCTGCAGGTGCCTTAATCGGCGCCCACAGTCACACAGAAGTGCCACGGCGTGGCAACAACTCTGGAACAATAAAGAGTACAGGAATGAGCGACGCACACATATATTTTCGATATCACTGTTACAGGAAAACTACCACTTTTGTCCTCAATTCTGTCTTCAATTTTGCAGGCGACTATTTTTCTGGGTCAGGTATATCTCTGCAGGACCTCTTCAGGGTTGTTACAGTTGTGCTCCAGGTAATGCCTGAAAAACGCTTTAAAGAAACATAGACATAAAGGTCACAAAAGTGGAGCATTTATTTTTGTCTATCAAACTTTGCATAGAAACTTGCATTGCTACAGTATAAAAAATCTACGCGTTTTGAAAATTGCGAGAGCTGTGAATTACGGCAAAAAATTGCATGCAATAATATGCTGCTGGCCGTTTCATATATGGCAGGATCCACAAGTGGTTTGTCCTTGTCCTATTCAATACTGTGTCCATGATGGTTTTGTCGATGAGGCTTGCACTTGAAAATGTCTGCCCGGCAGGCTCATGAACAAAAGTACGACATTTGTGGCACTGCATCAAATGTTCACGTGAAGATTTCCGTAGCCACAGGCCATCACTTGGAAAAATTTGAGGCAAGATAACCATAGTAATGATGTCAAAAATTTTGTTAAATTTTACTATAACAACAGGTGGTTATGCTAAGCAACACTATTTACTTTTTGGTGATTAGGTTATGTAATAGAAATTACTAAACTGCACCCTAATGAAATGAGACAGTGAAACTATTATCTGCTTGTTTTCATTGGCCTGCAACATTCACCAAGTTACGAAAAAAAAGAGCATTGGATATGCACCGGGAATATAAACAGCAGTCGTAAATACTCTCAGGTTACTACCAATACTAATGCTTGAGCTACTTTAACTAAATACTATAAAGAATACATCGTCGGATGCTGCAAACTGAAAAAAAAAGCAGTCCAAGCTGTGCAGATGCATAGTCAGATTGTGCATGTCAAATTACTGACAAACAATAATTATAGCAGGGCAACTGTTTCTTTTAGTCATTTGTATTCTAATACGAATGCAATTCAAATGGAGCGCACCTTCGCAAGAACACGCATTAAATGCACGTGTAAACACTGGGGATAACTGTATTACTGTTGGGTATAATAGTATTACTGTACAGCCATGCGAAGCGAATCGTGTGTTGTGTCACGATCTTGCATTTTTTACCAAAGGCCCGCGCTTCTAAATTCCGATAATATATCTCGAGTTCGTTCCTGATCCATTTAAGGCTTAGAAAGAACAAAGGAACTGCGCTAGTCTAAAGAGCCAAATAGAAAAAAAAAGATACCATTGGCTATAATAAAGTAAACATTACTCCATCATTACTTTCGGGGTTCTTATTGCTTACGCAACAGCATCTGCTTCACATTATATATGTTGTTCAAAACACAAGTTTTACACTCATGCAGTGGCTTGTTTTTAAGGCTCCGAAAAGTCATGGCAGCTGAAATGCAAGCATTTTTGCACACACACATGCTCTTGCACATCGCCCTGAAGAATGCCTTGTCATCACTGCAATGATCCATGGTATCAACATTCAAGCCACTGACATCGTATTGCAGTATTTCTACGTACGGAATACAGAGCAGCTAGCACTCAAAACATACGCGTTATAATTACCTCCAAATGGCCGCGTCGTCAGAGATCGAAAACAGTGAAGATCGCACAATAGATCCAAATATTCGTGTTGCCATGGGCGAAAACCGTTGTCACGCGGTGACTTGAAGTCATAAATTCTTCTGGGGGTGAGAAAGCTGAACACATTCAGCATAAATTGAGTTACGAAGACGATTTTCCCTCGGTTATACACTAAAGAACCATCAAGTGCGTAGCACACGTTGCGCGCGCATGCAGCCATGATGCAGCGGCCGTGGCGGCTGTGGCTTGACTTGTTTTGGCTTACCAAATGTACTACCACGTGTGCTATCACGTTGCTTTTCGACACTTTTGGCTATGTCCCTCAGCTTTCAAATGTACCATTTACGCGAGGTATGCACCCCTATTTTTATTTTATTTTTGTATATATTTTTATTAGTTTACTGCTTTATGGGGCTCTCTTGAGCGTGTCGAGATTGAATACGCAACTAATGATGGCCACCAAGGAGCGGTCGGGCTCACTCGCGTGAGGAGGCGGCTGAGGAGGTTTGTTTGGGATCGGGTAGATGCGGGTGCCATCGTGCTATCTTGGCCGTAGCTGCTGGTACAAGTGTTCCGTCGCCGTAGTAGCCGTGGTAGCGTAGATTAACATGTATGTCAGATCTCGGCATCGTTCTTTGTCGTTGCCTTGTAAGAGAGGATCGAGTGATCGCTGTTACGATATCATAATATATGACACAATCATGAAATGATATTGAGGTGAACATGAAAAAGATTGATGTAGGTTCTTTTTATATTGGTACACGCGTGATGGCTTAGAGGCTAGGGGTTTGGCTTGCGAAGGTCGAAGTCGCGGCATCGAATCCCGACCACGGCGGTAGCGTATCGATGGGGGGCAGAATAGGTGCGCGTTAAAGAACACCAAATCATCAGAATAAAACCGGAGTTCTACATTTAGCAAAGCAATGGCTGACGGCTTTTATTTTGACGTTTATTCTATAGTTTGTATGCATTATATACTCTTCGCACATATTGGAGTATGCAGTCTTAATAACCGAAAACCCTACGCAACAATACTCTTTCTCAAAAAAGAAGAAAGTTCGTGCAACTGTTGTTCCATTGATCCTAGGATATAAGTGACTGAAAGCTGTCAGCTGCCGAATCTATATTATTGATCATGTATGATGCCTGCTTTTTGTGCTGCAAATAGCCAATCAATACACCCTCTGTTGGTCAAACATCCAGCCAATAGCTATTGGCTATTTGACCAATACATCCTCTATTTGCCTAGAGACACCAATAGCTGCCTGCTCAATTGGACTAATACACCTATTATTGGTCAAATAGGAAACCAATACCTACCTGCTATTGGACCAATACAAACGCTATTGGTCAAAAAGAGACCAATAAGGGGCAGCTATTGGCCTTTATTGGTGCCAATAAAAATCTGATACAACCTATAGAACTCTAATAGATTTCCTATATAACCAATATAAATTTTGTATTGGACTAATAAAAATTTCTATTGGAATTTTTGCTAGGGTAGTTTCCTGACTTAATTAGTTCCCACTGGTTCCTTTATGGACAGCAACAAGCAATATTCAAGCATCCTATCACTGATGCTCTAAAGTAAACAATGAAGAATATATGTGAGCACTGCCCTTATGAAAGGGACTTGCGACTTCAGAGGCATGTTTTGTGGTACATTCACTACTGAATCTGTTTAGCATAGAAGCTATGGAACCAATAAAGCTTGCTGTGTGCAGGTTTACAGAGCATATTAATCCATATTGTGGCTCATTCCCACCTTTTTATGCGATAGCTAGTGCGCTAATTTAGGAGATTTCTTCCACTTTACTGTCACCTTATTACATATCGGCCCACTGTAATTCAGCTGTACAGGTTCCCAGCAGTTTAAAGCCAACAATGAAACTTGTTGCTGAAAGCAATATTCATTGTTACATATGCTGTTGCCCATCAATGAATGTAGTGGTCACATGAACCTGTAGTGAGTCTCTGTTTGCAGACTAGCCTCGTAAGAGGTCAGTTAATGTGATGCAGTGACTACAAGAAAGCGTGCTAGTGCTGATTTAGCATTTGAACATCTGTAATTAAGGATCGTCTGAGTGGCAGCGTCCCTGGCTGCTGCCACACATGCTAAAAAATTACAGCATATCCACGGTGTGAATGATGATGAGTGGGCGAAGCTCGGGAGGTTCATCGCAGATCGTGCCGAGTTCCGGATTAATTTAGTTAACGCGCACGCTACGAATCCATATGGTTCAACTATGCACAAGTGAAATCCCCCACCGGCACTTCATTGCAAGTCAAGATCCAGTGCCTATATATATATATATATATATATATATATATATATATATATATATATATATATATATATATATATATATATGCGTGGCCGGTGAACGGTTCTCCAACGCGAGCAGTCGGTATTTCTCAATCAAGAAACTCGCTAGGAGACGCTGCCTGCGCCAACGTTGTCTCTCGCGGGTGAGGGCGCGTTCTCCTCTTTGCGAGCTGGTAGAGCGTTCATCTAAGAAAGAGCGTTTCCATAGTCAACGCGCGCCTTTCGCTCTCTCTCTCTGTCTCTCACAAGACAGCAGATGTAAGAGTGAGAGAGCTCGCGCGGCGGGAGGCACGCGCCGGCGCGTGCCTCCCGGGAGATACTGCCGGTTACGCCTGACGCCTGACGCAGGACAAGGTTAGACTAAGAGGAGCTTCGCCCCTAAAAACAGTACAAATACAATCACTATGTGTTAATACCTACACACAAATACAAATACAACACATAAATACAAACAAAAGTACAAATATCTCTGTGTAAGAGCACACACAAATGCCACTGGAGCACCACTTTGATGTTCTACTAATATAGCTAAGCACTGCATTGCGCAAAGGGCAGTTCCAGCTTATATTTCGCATTTATATGACACCGTTACTCTAGTCCGTAGTTATGATGTCTACCAATGTCTATACAGTGTCGTCACAATATCATCTTTGAATTGACGCACATACATTATGAAGAAATCTCTGCTCCCCTCCCCTCAAAATCCATGTACCCCTATCCCTCAGTGTATCTCATCATTTGGCAGGAAAGGTTTAAATGTACTGCAGGAAAGACAGCTGGACCTTTTTTTTTCTTTTTTATATTTCATGGTGCATGTCAGCACACTGATGTAGTCAGTATCAAACCTGTCAAAGTATCTTTGAGGTGGGGAGAGTACTCACTGAAAAGAACTTTTGGTACCATCAGAATAAAATGATTTGTTGTGAAGCAGGGCACAGTGTGTCAACTACGATTTATTTAAAAGCTTTCAAAGTTTCATAATGCAGTCCCACGAACTCTTCAGTCACGATCAATTGAACACATTCCAAACAGTTTACAGTGTTAACGAAAGCTATCAGCAAGATTTTTCAATAAATTCAAGCTGACATTCAGTGCACTATCTGGTTTGTTCTCTTTTTGATTGTATTCAGAGATGTTTTGTTTATACACTAGACTGTTATTTTCTTGTTCACATTGCAAAAATAAATGACTGTTGCTGATCCATGCAGAACAACACTGAAAAATAGGGTGATGATATATCTGTGCATTGTGTGGCTGCGCTCAAAGCAAAATGCACAAGTGCAGTTGCATACACAAGGAATAGAGTAGCGCACACACTATCTTGGGGATATGGCTCAACAGTTTATCTTTACATGTACACCAGAGTGCATGCACAGTATAATAAAAGCAGGAGTGGTGATCGCATTTTTGCAACAGAGCACGGCCACGTGAAAGGAAACTGATAATATATTTTATGCACATGGTATAGAGCTGCCATTGCCACTTCTGTGTCTGCTTCAAAGTAATGAAGGCTCACCTTGCAGTTGCTCAAGTCATTTAGTTTTTCAGCACTGTCACTATCATAAATATTTCTGTAGCAAAAATCCTCAAGGTGTGTAACAAGGAAGTCACGTGAGAGGTGCTCAACAGATGTGGCATGTGGTGTCCCAAGGAGAAAATTATGTCTTTAGTGATGTACGCTTGAGAGTATTATGTCAGACTTCTGCCTACAATCTGCTCAACTGTCACATGTGGCTTGCGTGAAGTGCTATCATCATCATCAGCCTGTCTACGCCCACTTCAGGGCAAAGGCCTCTCCCATGGATCTCCAAATATCCCTGTCCTGTGCTAACTGGGCCCAATTTATCCCCGCAAACTTCCTGATCTCATCTGCCCACCTAACTTTCTGCCGTCCCCTGCTACGCTTGCCTTCTCTAGCAATCCACTCTGTTACCCTTAATGACCAACGATTGTCTTCGCATTACATGGCCCGCCCAGGCCCATTTCTTCTTCTTGATTTCTATTATTATGTCCCTAACACGCGTTTGTTCCCTAACCCACACCGCTCTCTTCTTGTCCCTTAAGGTTACACCTACCATTTCCGTTCCATAGCTCGCTGCGTCGTCCTCAATTTAAGCTGAACCCTCTTAGTTAGCCTCCAAGTTTCTGCGTCGTAGGTGAGTAGCGGTAAGATGCAGCTGTTATACACTTTCCTCTTCAGAGACAATGGTAAGCTACCATTCATTATCGGAGAATGCTTGCCGAATGCACTCCACCCCATTCTAATCCTCCTAATCACTTCAGCCTCATGATTCGGATCAGGGGTCACTACCTGGCCTAAGTAGACATATTCACTTACTTCTCTTCCAGTGCCTCGCCAGCTATCTGAAATCGCTGTACTCGCCCAAGGCTATTGAACAATACTTTAGTTTTCTACATATTAATTTTCCGACCCATGTTATACTTTGCCTGTTTAGGTCAGTAATCATGCTTTGGAATTCATCTCCAAAGTGTAAGTACATGTAAGAAGCAAAAGAACAAATAAACTTCAACTTCAACTTCAACTTCAACTTCCCGAGTTACTTAGCAATGTAATGTCATCAGCAAATCTGAGGTTGCCCCGCCACGGTGGTCTAGTGGCTATGGTACTCGGCTGCTGATCCGAGGGTCGCGGGATCGAATCCCGGCTGCGGCGGCTGCATTTCGATGGAGGCGAAATGTTGAGGCCCGTGTGCTGTGCGATGTCAGTGCACGCTAAAGAACCCCAGGTGGTCGAAATTATCGGAGTCCTCCACTACGGCGTCTCTCATAATCAGAGCTGGTTCTGGGACGTAAAACCCCACACAACAACAACAACAAATCTGAGGTTACTGAGGTATTCTCCATTAACCCTTACACCCACCTGTTCCTAATCCAGTGTTCTAAATACTTCTTGTAAACACACTGTGAATAACGTTGGAGAGAGTGTGTCCCCTTGTCTTACGCCCTCTCCTTATGGAGGACTATGGTGGCTGTGGAGCCGTTGTAGATGTCTTGCCGTAGTTTTACGTACTGTTTGTCTAAGCCCCGATTCTGCAAAGTCTGCATGACTGCTAAGGTATCAACCAAGTCAAATGCTTTCTCGTAATCTACGAAGGCTATATATAGGGGTTGATTATACTCCGCGCATTTCTCTATCACCTGATTGATAGTGTGAATATGATCTACTGTTGAGTAGCCTTTACTTAGTAGCCTTACTTAGTAGTTGAGTAGCCCTGCTTGTTCCTTAGGTTGACTGAAATCTAAGGTGGCACAAATTCTGTTAGTGATTACCTTGGTAAATACCTTGAAGTGCTATATAGTGTCACAATTCACGCTCAGTCCCCTGCAAAGCAAGCAACTAAGGGAGGTTGGGGCGTTATGTGAGGAAATGAATTTTACGGTACAGAATCTAGGCACACCCCACTAATTTTACATTTTGCTTCTTATTCCAGTGTGCCTTCCCATCTCATTACACTTTCTTTCTTTCCTGTGTTTCGATATATATATGCAAGTAATTGTAAATTATTGGGACGAAGTTTTATTTAGGAATATATGAACAACATACAAGAAAAAGATGTGTATGTTTCATGTTATATGCATTGGCTAGCAGCTTCTGACATGTTTTAAAGAAGGCGTCGAACACTTTTTGAACACAGAAAACGGTGCCAATCAGTCATGGAGGCTCCTGTGAACATGTGCGTCGAATATTGTCGCACTGAATGCACAGGGGAATTTGCAATTTAGTTTCAAACGCAGCTGAAAAGCACCCACTCTTCTTTCAACAAATCACATCCCTCTGGGCACCAACAATATTGCTGGACTCTTCGTTGACCTTTAAGAACCAGATGCACATTTTCTTCATTTGTTGAATCCGAAGCGAACAAATAAAGCATATGGGGCTTTCTGCAATCAGAGAGTCAGCCAATGCTGCTTCTACCTCGAGCAACTTAGAAGATGCCCCCAGTGGCGTCATTGGGGAGAAACAAAAAGGCAGCACTGCCATGAAATCCAGCACACAGAAATCCATCATGATTGTGCTATTAATCTGAACATGAAAAAATAATAATATGCTGCTATGTTCACCTGACAAGACCAAAAGAAAAAAGGAAAAAAATTTTCCTTACTTAACACATAGTGTAGAATCATTTTAAATTTTTTTCATAATTCTATAGCTGTTTTTTTTCTTGAAGTTTTAGGTACAATTTATTTTAAAAAGCCGCAGTTTGATGCTAATGCACGAGCACGATACATGCACTTATTCGGTTTTTGGTATGTTTACAGAGGCTAGGAGGGTATGTTTCTCGGATGTTTCCCTCGTGTACTTTTTTTTCCCTACGATATTGCTCCGACTTAATTGATGAGCTTCCGAACTCATCCCTTTCTTCACGCGCTCCTTGCCAATCCAGTGTGAGACCCACTGTAGTACATAAAACACCGGGGGTGACGCCAGATGTTCCTAAAAAGAGAATTCGTGCTTGATTGCCGTCACACATCATCACCGACGTGTGAATTCTAACAAATATGGCTTTCGGACAGCGGCTTGCCGGTATCGTCGGAATTTCGTAGAAAATATGGATTATGGCTCGTTTCTGGCACGAAATAAATCCTCAGTGAGTAGTATAATGACTAAAGGAAGACAGTCTGCAACGCAGCGCTCATCTCGAAAGCACTCGAGGGGTCGGAAGCAGCCGCTGTGCGAAAGTAAACAAACACCGCCAAGGGCCGTTCCGATCGACTTAGCGGCTTGCTTTGTTTCTGCCAAGGCGCTTCATTCACATCGGAGTTTCGAGAAAACTAATCGCATGCGCTAGCGCACGACATATGACTAAAAATCTTAATTGTGTCGGCAAAGATGAGCGCTTTGTGGTGGGCTGGCGGTCCATAGCGAACGACGACAGCTACGACGTCGGCCTTGCCAGGCACCCTCGGTGTCGTCCGGGCGTCGGGCTGCGGCAATGTTCTTCAATTCTGTTACAGAACTAAGCAGGGCTGTTCAAAATAGTTTTTTTTTGTACTTAATACACGAGGATACGATGTGTTACGGGCGTCTATGCCAACGCGCTGATCGCTCGTCGCCCGTATATCTTGACTACGTGATTGACCAGTCGTATGTGGCATGCCAGATCGCACGCAGAATTGAAAAAAAAAAGAAAAAAAAACACCAGTTAACAGGATTCGAACTCTCAACGACAGCGTTCGTATAGAAAGCATCTGCCGCTTTTACTTCCTGAGCTATGCGACCTTTGCGTTTTTCTTTATTGAGCGACCTTTGCTTTGGAGCCGTGCGTAGCTAGAGTGCTATGGCTTAGCCGACGGCTCCTCTGACGACTAATCCGGATATCTATGCCTACGGGTGCCGTAGTCTTTCTATTGTGCGGTTCTTAGAAGCCTGTTCTATTACAGCAACCGCACTGCTCTATCATAGTTGCATAAACCTAGTTCATAAATACGGGACACGCATCAATGGGAATTCACAAGGGAGGGTACAGGGACAAGCGCAAACTCACACTGCTTTATTCATGAGCAGAGCCACTGAATAAATAGGAATGCTGGAGAGAGGGGTTCTGGCCGCGCATGTGTAATTCTGGTGCTCATTCTTGGCGCGTGCACACGTAGTCTTGGTGTAACTTTCCTATTTATACTGTTCATACTGATTCAGACGCCCCGCCACGGTGATCTAGTGGTTATGGTACTCGGCTGCTGATCCGAGGGTCGCGGGATCGAATGCGTCTCCGCATGCGCCCAAATTGAAGAGGCGCTATCAAGAGGCTCCGGCGGAGTGTCAGATGGCGACTGCACAACGGAGGCGCACAGCTGCGCGCGCACCGGCGCCAGTGCGTCTGTCGCGGTTATGACGTCACTCCTCTGAAATGCGCAGACCGGCTAGGGGCGCGCGTCGGCAGCTCCGGTGCGCCAGCTGTGTGACATCACTGTTCCTCGCGCATACGCAGCATGGATCTCGGACGCGCATGCGGAACTGCTCCAGCTCGGCCAGTATAGCTAAAGTTACAAAAATGCCATTGACGCCGAGGCTCACACATGGGAGCCGTAACCGCATTCTCAGGACCAATGCACTGAGCGGCGTAGGTCGGCAGTGTGAGAGAACACTCACTCACACTCACTCACCCTAATTTTTCCAGGACCCGCACTCACTCGCACTCAGCTCCACTCATACCCACTGGCACTCACTCGCGCTCATCTCCGCTCACTCACCTGCACTCACACTCACTCCCACTCGTACTCATCTCCACTCACACCCACTGGCGCTCACTCGCACTCACACTCACTGGCACTGAACCGCACTAGCACTCACCTCCACTCACTGGCGCTCACTCGCACTCACCTCCACTCATCACTGGCACTCACTCGCACTCACCTCCACTAACACTCACTGGCACTCAATTGCACTCGCAATCACCTCAACTCACACTCACTGGCACTCACTCGCACTCGCCTTCACTCACACTCACAGGCACTCACTCGCACTCGCGCTCACCTCCACTCACACCCACTGGCACTCACTCGCACTCGCACTCACCTCCACTCACACTCACAGGCACTCACTCGCACTCGCGCTCACCTCCACTCACATTCATTGGCACTCACTCGCACTCGCACTCACCTCCACTCACACTCACAGGCACTCACTCGCACTCGCGCTCACCTCCACTCACTCACTCGCACTCATCTCCACTCACACTCACTGGCACTCACTCGCAGTCACACTCGCACTCACGTCTATGAAATGAGTGCGAGTGAGCGCACTCATGAATGAGTGCGCCGACCTATGCGCAGCAGCATCACATTAACCACAGAATCGAGCATACTATAATTAAGATAGTTACGCCGAAGAAAACCTTTCACAGCCTGTGGACCTATTCCATGGTGGTAAACAGTGGTAGGCACCGGCTATATAACCAGGGCTTATATCGACGTCGCGGTGCGGAGGCCCCGCCCACCGCTTGCCGGTGGCCAAGGATAAGGACAAGGATAACGTGCCAAGGACAAGGCTCTCAATTAACCGCCAGCAAGGCGCATAACCGCGGTTTGCGCGGCTCTACCCATACGCTCAGTTCCGATCGTGAAGGCGTGAAGTCCTGTCACGACGCGGCAAATTTCAAGCGCGTAGTTCAATCGCGCAGTCTGAAAATCCAAAAAAAGAATGTAAAGCGCATCACAACCGCTACAGCATTGCCAAAGGCACTTCTCGTGTGTATGCTATCGCAGCCGCAAGCGATTTGCAAAAGCATCGCTGTAATCGGCCTTTCGCTCACGGCTACGTAAATTAAGCTCGTATATATTTATTTCACTTGAGTGTATCTATAACTATAACTTATCTATAACTTCCCCACTTCAATAATACACGGCGACCGCGATTACTTCTGCACATCGTGCTAAGCTAAAACCGTGCGCGCATCGCTCTGTGTCCGCACTTTGTTTATGCCAGGAAACTTGGTGTCGAGCATTACACTTGACAAACTTGTGACAGTGCTATTTCTCTCAAATGAAACAAGCCACACTAACGGTAAATAATTACACATATGCTTAGTCGTGAGGAAAATGTTTGGCGCATAACCGATGAGCCGGCATTACAGGTTCGTCAGTTTCCTTAATACAGACATAAGCAGGAAACTGATAAAAACCTATCGGACATATCTTGTGCGTTGCTGAGCAACCGACCCACGGCGCAGGTCATCGGTGAGCACTTTTTTCTTCGTTGCACGGCGGTGAGAAGCGCCCGCACCAGCGAAAACGCAGCGGCTGCTACGGTAGGCGCGCCGGCGGATGCCTACCATGCGAAACCAAAACTCCCGACGACAGCGCCACCGCATCTTCGTGACGTAGGCCCGGTGGAATAGGTCTATACGTTCTCATTGTGTACAGTGAGCCGAGGGACTCAATGATCTGGATCACTTGAAAGAAGAAAGTCAACAAGGGCCAGAAACTGCTTGTGATGGGTGACTCTAATGCCCCACATGTGGCTTGGGGCTGCGGCACAACCAGCAAGAAGAGGTTGGCCGTGCACAATGCGGCATAGTAGCACCAACTAACGCTGTGTAACGCCCCGGACATGCCCACTAGAATAGGCAACAGCGTCTCAAGGGACACCAGCCCAGATCTCAAGTTCTGCAGTGGCTTAAGGCACGTTGAGTGGATGAGGCTGGACGAAAGTATTGGCAGTGATCATCATGTCATCCAGACAATGATCACACATCACAGAACACATGTGCGAGTAGGTGAAGCGAAAATTACGGATTGGCAAGCTTTCCGGGAAGTTGGCCGTCCCACTAACATCGAAGACAGAGGAATGGACGAAAAACGTATTGGATTCAGTCACCAAGTTCACTAAGACCATACAGTTAACAACGAACAACCCAGAAGTCGACCCACATATACTGCACCTCTGGGAGGCCAGACGAGGACTTCTTAAAAGATGGAAAAAGCAGAAGAGAAACCGTAAACCTAAGATTCGTATTGCTGCGATCTCGCGGCAGGCTGAAGAATATTCCGAATATTGGGGCGCCAGAATTAGAGTCAAGTGTCAGATCATTTCATTCGCAACCGGAAGACCTCGGTCATATTGCAGACCCTTCTGGACAAGACGGAGTCGAAGGCAGTAGCCAGGCAACACATACAAAGAGTACTGCACAATTATCCCTGCACAGTGAAAGAGGTACTCCAGGAAGTAACTGCAAAATACCTTGCAGGTGAGCAACAAAGATCGGCTCAGTTACTCGTCCATCAGGAGTACAAGGACCAACCTATTCCTGAAATCGATCATCCTTTTACAATGGCGGAAATTGTGGCAGCGCTAACCAAACTAACCAGAACCACAATGCGTGGTCTAGACAACACTAGGAAGACGCTCCAAAAGCTCGACAACAAGGCCTCAGAGAGCTTATTACGGTTCATCAATACCTGCTGGACGACGGGCTGTATACCGCCCTCTTGGAAGCATGCGGACATTACAATGATCCCAAAAGCTGGAAAACCCATCAGTGTAAGAATCTCCGCCCAATATCTCTCACTTCCTGTGCTGGCAACGCTTTCGAGCAACTAGTGCACAATCAGCTCTCTCCCTACCTAGATGAAGACAAGCACCTGCCAAACTCAATGTTTGGTTTCAGATTTCATATCCCCACCCAGAATATTTTACTTGAGCTCAAAGAAGAAGTTATCGACGGCCTCAGCTCCATCCATAAAAGTGCCATCCTGGCACTAGATGTAAAAGGTGCGTTCGACATTTCCCGTGAAACCATGCTAAGGAGCTTACAATACACCAAGTGTGGTCATAGAATGTATGACTATGTCCAAGACTTTTTGACAGCTAGAAGGGCCACCATAGGCCTGGGCAACCTCAGGGCAGATGTATCAAATTTCTGCAAAGAGGAATCCTTCAGGGATCGGTAATATCCCCGTTGCTCTTTAGTGTAGCGATGAGGGGACCAGCTAACATTTTGAATACCATCAGGGGTATCCGACATGCAATATATTGTCACGTGGTCGTGACACACGCAGCGCTCGAGACGAAACACGCAGGACTCAAGGTGATGCCAGCGAGCTGTTTAATGGGCGAACTTGTGCCCAGCAAAACAAGGCCAATCACAATTCACAGCAACAGCGGCGTGGACAGTCGTCGGTCGACGGAGATTGACAAGCGGCGTAATGCGTCGGCTTTTATACACGCGTCATAACGCGTTCTCGCATTATCTCTGGAATTCCAGAAGTCACTGAAATGTACGCGTCAGGCATGCGAAGTTTCAAGAATGACTGATGCGGTTCCCGAAGTTACATGCAAGTTAAACGCGGCCTGCGTTGCGCGTAACACAAAGCGATAACGGCGCTTACAGCAAGCGCGCGATTCATGGGAAGGTCAGAACGAAGTTCTCTTTTAAACAAATGAAAACAACCGCACGTGTCAATATGTAGACGACCTGACTTTGTGGAATTGCACGGGATCTGTGGGTGCACAACAAGATGCTTTGAAAGAAGCCATCGACAAGACTGAGGGCTACTTACACAGCTGTGGATTTCTCCGAACTTTTAATACTGAAAAGAAGAACTAGAGGATGACCTCCCCAAAAGACACCAGATCTAATTTTAACCTTAAATGGAGTTATTATACCTACGGTTAACGTACTCAGCATCCTCGGCGTCATTTTTCAGAGAGACTGTACCGGTCTTGCTACTGTTCAAAAGCTTCAGCAGGCTCAAGTCACACATCTGGTGCGGAGGGTAAGGAACAGGAAGCATGAACAGGAAGGAACCTATGGCGCGCCATACCTAGGTCTCAAGAGCAGCGAAAGGGACAAACTCAACACGCTCATAAGGAAAACCTACAACCTTGCACTGGGACTTCCCCCTACGACGTGCACAGAAAAGTTACTGCAGCTCGCATTCGCAATACATGGGAGGAATTAGTCGAGGCCCACAAAACCATCAGATAGAGCTACTCAAGCTTACAATTGATCTTGAAGCTCGCAGTAGGCGGTCAAGTCTGATAATTTTTGACATTGCACAGATTCTCAATGAAACTGTGTTGTTGTTATGCGACCAAGTTATAAATAAACTGTTTTTTGAAAAAAATGGGCGTGAACTGCACGTCCGGTGGCTAGAATACATAGGTTAGGAAAGAGTTCAGGGGGCAAGCCGAGGCCGATTATTGTTTATTTTCAGGATTACGCTGAAAAAAACACAGTCATACAGAATGCACGAAAATTAAAAGGGACAGCCATTTCTATCCAGGAATACTACTGCACAGATATAAGGCGGAAACGCAAATTGCTTTAGAATAGTGTGAAGGCAGAAAAAAATAGCGGAAAAAGGGTGTAGCTGATACACGACAAGCTCCGGATTAATGATCAGCATTTTTGTTGGGATGATACTACAAACTCACGCAAGAACACGTCTGCAGATGACAACTCACGGCCCGCAAAAAGCATACTGAGACAATGTACTCAGCGAACGGAAGCTAGCACTTAAAGGCACATCAGCTCCGGATTTTGTCGCTGAATGCAAGAAATATTGCAAATCAAGCAGATATGTTAGAAGATTTGCTTTTGTTATATGATCCCCATGTTTGTGTCATTTCGGAAACTTGGTTACATGAAGCCATTCGCGATGATGAAATCGTTCCACCGAACTATCACCTGTTTCGGAAAGATGGGGGTTCTCGCGGAGGCGGTATTGCAGTAGCTATCAAATCCGATGTTCACGCAACATTCATCAAATCCGCAGGCATGAAAGTTTGTTTCTGAAGGTGTCTCTCTGGGAACTGTCAGTATTTTTAGTGTTCTGTATATCGCGCTCCTGGGGCAGATCACTCATATATGCATAAATTGTACGATCATCTACTAACACTGAAGGGAAAAAGCTTGGTAATAACAGGTAATTTTAATTAGCCCTGTTTAAATTGGAATGGCCTAAATTAAGGTTCGACGGTTTCTGGCGACTTGTCTATAGACGTTATGCTCAACCTTAGCCTTCAGTAGGTTATTAATAACAATGCCCGGGGAAATAGCGTTCTGGACCTTCTGTTCCTGAGCGAAATATTTTGTGGCGGCACAGTAATATTTGAGCCTGGAATATCTGACCACATGCTTATATATTTTTTCTGGGAGGTTCAAGTGGCAACGCACCAAAATTATAGGACTGTAAGGAAAATTAGAGACCTTGCAAGGGCCGATGAGTTAGCAGTCACATATTACCTTTATAGTTACGCATCTTGAAATAATTAATAACAATGTTGAACTTTCGTAGCAAAGATTTCATGATGTCGCAAAGTACTGCACTGAACACTTTGTGCCGTTAAAATCTATTAGACAACAACGAATAAATCCTTGGATAAATCGAGAAATTATCCAAGCCAAGCGTAAAGTCAAAAGACTGAGAAAGAGGAGCAAATCGTCGACCACACAGTTTGCGCATCTAAAGGAAGAATTACTGATAAAAGTAAAACTGGCCAAAAATAGGTTCTATAGCACGAATATTGAAAAATTTCTTTCTAGTGGTCCGAAGAAACTTTCGTTGCACCTAAGCCAAAGAAAACAGCAGACAGAGAACATTAGAGTTAATGGAACTGAAATAAAGGATGCTCATAGCATTGCCAAACACTTCAATGTGTATTTTCAAAGTGTGTTTGCGGAACAAGTTCAGAGCGAGTTTTCAAGCACATGCAGCCCTACGGTAGATGACATTTCAGTGACGCGCGAGGGTGTCCTGGCACTGCTCCTAATTATAATTTCGAAAAAATCTGCTGGCCCTGAGAACATCCCCCAATGCTTTCTTAAGGCGATATTCCGATCAAATATCCAAATTTATTTCGAGGTTTATTGAGTTATCTTTAAACTTAGGAGAAATACGGGCAAACTGGCGCATAGCTCGTGTTGTGCCGGTACACAAGAAAAGAGACCGGGCCATAGTTTCAAACTCTATTACTAGCACAAGCTTTTGGAACATATTGTCGCTGGTTTCATACACGAGTTCTTGAAAGATCACAATATACTGACACCTTTCGAGCACGGATTTAGAAAAGGACTCTCCACGGTTACTCAACTAGTGACAACCGTGCATTGCTTTTCCCATGTATTTGATTTATCTGGGCAACTAGATCTGCTGTTTCTGGACTTCAGCAAAGCATTCGATAGGGTCCCACATGGAAAGTTATTATATAAACTGGAAAAAATCTATCTATCTATCTATCTATCTATCTATCTATCTATCTATCTATCTATCTATCTATCTATCTATCTATCTATCTATCTATCTATCTATCTATCTATCTATCTATCTATCCGCCTACGAATTTGTGCTTCCTGGCCGTTTCGTTAATAGGATGTATATGAAAATTGGTATGCCACAACATGACTGCATGACGAATATAACTGACAGGTCAAAACATGAAATTCATGACATGCATGTCATGAGGGGCATGATTTACATGCCACGGTCTTGGTGCTCTCCTGGCTGTTTCGCTAATGGGATATTTACGAAAATTGGTATGCCACAACATGAGTACATGACGAACATAAAAGACAGATTATAACATGAAAAGCATGGCATGCTTGTCATGAGCGGCATGATTTGCATGCCGCGGTCTTGGTGCTTTCCTGGCCGCTTCGTTAGTGGGATGCATACGAAAATTGATATGCCACAACATGACTGCATGACGAATATAAATGACAGGTCACAACATGCAAATCAGGATATGCGTGTCACGAGCAGAATGATTTACATGCCACAGTCTTGGTGCTCTCCTGGCCGTTTCGTTATTGGGACGTATAGGAAAATTGGAATGGCACATGACTGCATGACGAACACAAAGGACAGATCATAACATGAAAATCATGACATGCATGTCATGATTAGAGCATGGTTTACACGCCACAGTGTTGGTGCTTTAGTGGCCGTTTCGTTAACTTCATATGTACGAAAATCGGTATAGCGAGACAACAATGGAGATCAATTTTACGTTCCTGATGCGTGCTTAACATTTCCTTGATTCCAACTCCACGTGAGATCTGCCATTTTTTCAAATTTATGTTAATGATATAATAGAGGCTATTCCTGCAAATGTTTCCATTCGGCAAGTGAGTTCTGCGGAAACCCGCAAGGTGGAGTAAACGGATTGATGCTAATTTTCCCTGTCATAAACGTTTCCATTCGGTTATATGCGGATGATAGTGTTATCCTTAAGGAAATAGTGTCACATGATGATCATAAAGTGTTGCAGAGATGTCTTGTAGCAATTTCTGACTGGTGTTCGAATTGGGGAATGCAGCTGAATGCGGAGAAAATCGTACTTTTGCGCGTAACAAGATAAAAGTCTCCCAGCAAATTTATTTATCAGCTTGAAAACAGAACTGTACCGAAGTCGAAAAATATAAATACTTTGGCGTCAGATATCTGCTCAACCGCCTTAAAGAAACTGCGGTTCGTAAAGAGGAAGCTTAAACACGCGCCTATAAGGAATAAAATTTTAGCTTATAATGCAATCGTAAGATCAAAATTAGAATATGCTGCTGAAATCTGGGACCCACATACCAAAAATGGCATTCTGACACTTGAACGAGTCCAGAGAAAAGCTGTGAGGTTTATATATGGAATATATGCCAGGAAAGACTCCCCGTCCTTATTAATGTCACAAAACGGTATACAGATGCTAGGAACGCGCAAAAAAAAAATTAATCGTCTGGTATATGACTTCACAATACACTCGCTGCGAAAAATAATATGGTATTGCCCTCTTCGGTAAGTAGGCCTACTGCGAGAAGAACAAGGCGCAGTCACGAACATTTGCTTGCACCGATTTTCGCTCGAACAAATGCTCAAAAGTACGATTTTTTTCCTCGAACGCTGAGCGAGTGGAATTCCCTTCCTATTCATGTATTTGAATCGAATGATTTCATGGCTGCCTTGACAAAACATTTTTCTTGTGAATTTTAGTGAGGTCGAGGTGTGATTGCTGCTTCTTTTTACGAACTATGTACATTTCGTATGGCATTGTTTACGCATGTTGTATTTTGTTTTTCTGTTGCTTGTTTGCTTTCTCTCGCTGTAATGCCCCTCCTGCATGGGCCAAAGTATTGGCCTGCAGTATCTCTCAATAAAATAAGATAAAAAATAAGTACGGTAAGAGGCACGCTACGAAGGTTAGGATACTCAGTCGAAGACGAATGCAGCAGCAAAGCACGGATCCCTCTGCTCTTGAGGGAGAAGATCATGGTAGCCAAAATACCAAGAAACATGCACCCTGAGCACAACAAAGAAAGAAGGCAAGTGAGGGTAAAGGCTCTACGAAAGGACTACGAAGGCTCAGGAAACGGTGAAGTTCGCTACGCCGACGCGGCGAAGAATGCAGAAGCCTACGTTGTCAGTATGGCAAATGGCCAGGGAGAAGAGATAGCGGCGGCTTCGGTAAAAACAACAGACACTGACTCCTCTGAGGAAACGGCGATAGCCCTCGCAGCCACGACAGGCAAAGGCAATGGTGATTGTACCAAAAGAGCACGCCGAAACTATCGAACGGAGTGCATTTCAAAACAAGCATTGGGCATTCTGAAAAAGCACGCAACAATTGAAAATATGTACATTGTTTGGGAAACTGGACCTGAATCTCTGGCGGGTAATTTAGCGGCTCATGCCTGTGCCCGAGCTCACATTCTCCGGGCTATCCCGCCAGATTCTCATTCCCTTGTCGACCCTGGTGCAAGCATCCCCAAAAGATACACAAACCTCCTAAGGCACTACAAATTGGGCAGAAGGACTTGCCCAACCCGGCACCCCGAACTCACAAGTGAGGAGACGGTGTTGCTCCGGAAACTCCAGACCAACACATTCCCTCACGGAACACTCCTGCACTCCATGTATCCCTCGAGCTACTGACGAAACTATCTTCTGCTCTGCAGCAAATACCTATATCATATGGTGTCGGAATGTGCATTTAACCCTTCGATACCACCTGTCACTTCACCAAACATCGAGCAGTGGGAAGCCCAACTGAGAACCACGAGGCTCCAAGACCAGCGAAGTCTGGTGAGCAGGGCTAAGACCAGGCTCACGACATCCTGGACTAGGGACGCCGCCCACCTTAGACGAGTCTGCCATCGGCTCTTTCTTTGAAACAAAGTTTTTCCTACTCCTCCTCCAAGTTTCTGCCCATTATGTGAGTATTGGAAAAATACGATTGATTGATTTGTGGGGTTTAACGTCTCAAAATCAGCTCTGATTATGAGAGACGCGTAGTGGAGGTCTCCAGAAATTTTGACCACCTGGGGTTCTTTGACGTGCACTGACATCGCACAGCACGCCGACCTCAACATTTCGCCTCCATCGAAATGCAGCCGCCGCAGCCGGGATTCGATCCCGCGACCATCGGATCTGCAGATGAGTGCCATAACTACTAGACCACCGTGGCGGGGCGGCAAATACGGTCGTTATATAATTTCCGCTTGAGTGATAACGGTGAGTTTCCGTTCACGAGTTGGGAAAGTCTCCCGTATGCGCACCATCCTATGCTTATTCTGCGGTGTACATCCTTTACATGAGTAGGGTCTCTTGCAAACAGCTGTCATAGATATGTGTATTCTTGTGCAACTTTTAATCTCTGGTTTTCAATCGTGAAGGCACGTTTTTTCGCCGTGCTACCTAACATTACTTGTGTTTTCTGGATGTTTATCTTTAATCCTACCTTAGCGCTTTCCAGACTTATTTATCTCCAATTGTCGCCTGTAGTTTGTCGCCATCATTGCTGAAGAGTACTATGTCGTCGACGAATCGTAAGTTACTCAAATATTTGTCGTTAATCCTGAGTCCTGTTCCGCCCCAGTCTAGTCTTTTGAAGATTTCTTCCAAGCATGCAGTGAATAGCATTGAAGAAATTGTATCTCTTTGTCTGATACCTTTCTCTGTTGGGATGTTCCTGCCTTTCTTACGCAGGAGTAGGGCGGCTGTGGAGTCTTTATAAATGTTAAATATTACCAGATGTACAATTATTTATAGATGTTAGCTATCATGAGATGTACGGCAGCGATAGCGTAAAGGTAGAGCATCCGCCTCGAGTGCAACTGGACCGTGGTTCGAATGCAGGTTCTGGGCAATTTTCCACCGGAATAAAAAAATCTGCGTGTTGATTGAATTGCAGAAGGAGGCTCGGGGTGCGGCCGGATCCCGGCGATCACAGCCAGCATGGCACTCCGTTACTAGAGCAGGATTGGTCACCCTGGTTCAGTGAAGGCTATGAACTCCCATGAATACGCCAATTAACCCTCGGCCCTCAGTCCCCAGCCGCTGCGAAGCAAATGTCCACGGCAGATGTCAGACCTATGATGCAGCAGAGGGTACTAAGAATCTCCGGATCCGGACAGGCCGCCATTGGAATCTGACCCTGGCAATATTTCATACAAGACCTTTATATAGCGAGGGGAGTCTACAGGTACAGTTTGAAGAATTAGCGGGCATTAAATTGGACGTTATAGGGCTCAGTGTGGTTAGGAGGACGGGGAAAGCCTTTACAGTGCTGAAAAATGGGCACGCCCTATGTTACCGCGGCCTAGAGCCCAAAAGGGGAGTAGGAGTGGGATTTCTGGTCAACGAGAACATTGCTGGCAACATAGAGGAATACTATAGCATCAACGAGATGGTAGCAGGTCTTGTAATTAAGCTTGATAAGAGGCACACGTTCAATGTGGTACAGCGCTATGCAATTACATCCAGCCATGACGACCACCTAGTTGAACGCTTCTACGAAGATGTGGAATCGGCAATGGCAAAAGTAAAGACGCAGTAAACTATTGTGATGGGTGACATCAATGCTAAGGTAGGCAAGAAGCAGGCTGGAGACAAGGCAGTCGGGAACTTTGGCGTGGGTTGTAGGAATAACAGAGGACACTTATTAGTAGTTTGCAGAGCGGAGTAATCTGCGCATCACTAGTAGGTGCTCCCGTAAAAGGGAGAATCGGAAGTCGACGTGGAGAAGTCAGAATGGCGAGCGTAAAATGAAATACACGTCATACTATGCGATGACACTGGCGTCGTGCGGAATGTGGAAGTGCTCGGAAGGGTGAGGTGCAGTGACCACAGGGTGGTGAGATCTCGAATTGGGCTAGACTGGACGAGGGACCGTAATAAGCTAGTACGTAAGAAGCCGGCCAATGAGCTAACAGTAAGACGGACAGTCGAAGAATCTAGGATAGCACTCCGAAACAGATATACAGCTGTAACATAATAAGCAGGCTCAGGAGGTCACCGATAATCGCACACGCATTGTCATGGAGTATGCAAAAGAAGTAGGAGGTAAGATCGGTATACAGATTACTAGCAAGCTTTCTCAGGAAACGAAAGAGTTGATTAGAAAACGGCAAGGCATGATAGTATCTAATCCAACTGTCAGAATAGAACTAGCGCAGCTTTCGAAGTTAATCAATAGGCGTAAGACAGCCGACATACCAAAGCATAATATGGAGCGGATTGAGCATGCTCTAAAGAACGAAAGGAGCCTTAAAGCGGTGAAGAGACGTCTAGGCATAGGCAAAAATCAGACGTATGCATTATGAGGCAGGCAAGGCAATGTGATCATGAATAAGGATGATATAGTTACAATAGCCGAGGAGTTTTACAGAGATCTCTGCAGTAGCCACGATAACCATGCACAAAACTAAAGTGATGTTGAATAGCCTTGGACGAGCACAGCGATTTGAGATAGCTGACGAGGCATCGGAAGTAGTAAGTGAATATGTCTACTTAGGCCAGGTAGTGACTCCTGATCTGAAACATGATGCTCAGATAATTAGGAGGATAAGAATAGAGTGGAGCGCATACGCTAAGCATTGTCATATAATGAATGGTAGCTTGCCATTGTCTCTGAAGAGGAAAGTGTGTAACAGCTGCATCTTACCGGTACTCACCTAGAGGGCCGAAACTTGGAGGCTAACTAAGAGGGTTCAGCCTAAATTGAGGACGACGCAGCCAGCTATGGAACAGAAAATGTTGTGTAACCTTAAGTGAAAGAAGAAAGCGGAAACTAGAAGAGAAGCTCAGGGGAAGATGGATGCTTGAATTGATGAAGAAATCAGATAATACGATTTAGAACAGGGAATGTCGCAGGAGCCAACGTTTCGACAAGCGGACTTGTCTTCGTAAGGGCGGCAAAGGCCGTCTCCAGCGTTCGTTAGTTTGTAGAAACGTAGGCTCCTGCGACATCCCCTGTGTTGCGAAGAAGGACGGTTCTATGCGGTTCTGTGTGGACTACCGACGGCTCAACAAGATCACTCGTAAGGACGTCTATCCACTACCGCGAATTGACGACGCGATTGACAGCCTGCAAGGAGCAGAATTCTTTTCATCCCTCGATTTGCGGTCAGGATACTGGCAAGTACCGATGGCTGACGACGCTCGACCGAAGACGGCTTTTGTCACGCCCGACGGCTTGTACGAATTCAACGTCATGCCGTTTGGACTGTGTAATGCGCCCGCTACCTTTGAGCGCATGATGGACACCGTTCTGCGCAACTTGAAATGGCACACATGCTTGTGCTACCTCGACGACGTCGTTTTCGCTGCGGACTTCTCCACGTTTCTCTAACGCTTGCGACACGTTTTGACGCGTTTGAGGGACGCCGACCTACAACTTAATTTAAAGAAATGCCGATTTGCGGCACGGCAGCTAACAATACTAGGCTACGTCGTATCATAGTCCCTCAATACCTTTTACTGGTCACGAAACTTCCCCGTCACTCTATGGGACAGCTTGGTGTGCTGCCGACTTTGACCGCAGGACGGCGCCACCGGTGCTAAGAAGGCGCTCGTCGAGGCCTGCGAGGCGATGGCGTGATGTGTTGGCTCCGTTGGCGTCGTGTTTTATCGCAAATGTGCAGTGCTGTCAGTGCCTTTATCATTTTCAAACATTGGAAATAGTTAGCGGCCGCTCGGCAAACAATGCCGACGACATGCTGTGCGCCGAATTCTCGCTCCGGCTACAGAGGAACGGTCGAAAAAGTGTCGTTCGCCTTGACCCCCCCCCCCCCCCCCCCCCTTCCCTTTCCAGAGCCGGGAGAAGTGGAAACGAGCAATACCGCGTCAGGAAATGGGTACGTTTTCGTTTAGTTCACCGAACGTTCGCTTCTGCGAAAAACATTTCGATAAGGAGGGCATCATTCGTAAAATGAGCACGTTGTACAGGGCATCTATTTATCTATACCTAATCTATCTAGTACTGCGAGAATTGTTCTTCACTGTTTCTAAAATATGTTGTGAGCATGTAATCATGCTTATTCATTTATATTTCTGTACCTGTATGTATGCCTTTTTCAGTTTGCGTTTTGAAAATAAAATGCTTACAGCATACGAGTAGTTTGTGATGCATATATAAAGTATTTGGAGCCTACTGGATTTTATTGAAGTTCTAAAACGTTTGAATGGTTCGTAGATCAGTCAGCCGCACAAGACATTTCTTTGACATTCGTCCAAGTCAAAGGAGCTGTTGTACAGCATGACTGTGAAATACCTTGAACAATCTCTCGGCACTTCACAGCGTGCAAGGGCCCTTAGACATTTTTCAAAAAAAAAAAAGACCACGTGTGGTTCTTCAACGCGCCCGTAAACCTGAGTACACAAGCGTTCTTGCGCTTCGTTCCTTTCGAAATGCAAGCGTTGTGGACAGGCTTGTTTAGCAGCGCACCTTAACTTCTAAGCCATCGGGGCAAGTAATGATTGACTGATGGGGTTTTACGTTCCAAAAGTAGCTGTGATTATGAGAGACCCGCCGTAGGGGAGGGCTCCGGGTAACATCAACCACCTGGGGTTCTTTAACGTGCATCTAACTCTAAGTACACGGGCCTCAACATTTCCCCTCCATCGAAATGCAGCCGCCGCGGTCGGGATTCCATCCCGCGACCTTCGGATCTGCAGCCGAGTGCCGTAACCGCTAGACCACCGTGGCTGGCCAGCAGCAGTGCTTTCGCGTGTGTGCAGGTGTTACTACAGTAATCTTGTTACATTCGCTTAAGAGTTTTGTATATACAGTCTCTCCGAGACAGAGAAGCCAGCGATGCACAGGCAACCTACATCTTTGTTTTTTCCTCTGACGCAGTATTTCCTACGCCGAGCGTCGATGCCACACGCTAACGTACCGGAATGTAATTTTTAACTCAATCATGTACATAGTGAACAATTTAGGCGAAGTATTTTTTCAGAGCATGGATACATCGTCACGAGAAAGCACCGTCACGCACGTTGCGCGCGTCAACACATTTCTCGGCTAAAGAGGCGTGAAGCAAGCCCGTCTACGACTGTACATACTGCAGCGCACTGGCAGTGTTGGTCCCGGTCCCGGTTCTTCCGCTGGCATCGGCAGCAGTCTCGAATAAAATTAAAAGCATCACGAAAAGGCATTGCCAAACAGTGTCAAACAGTGTTTGCTGAATCGGTGTAGTGTGCGTGGCTGCAAGCCGATTTCGCCACGACCGAAAGCAATCGAACACTGCCACTACGCACAGGTGCGAGTACGCTGCCTGTAAGCGGGAGACCAGGATATAAAACTGCCCTGAAAGACGTCCGTGAAGACACCAAAACCTCGTAACGCACCAAAAACGCGCCGTTTAAGCGGCTGCGATGAAGGCCTACTTGGCCTCCTTGACTGCAGTGGCGCCCCTAGGCGGGAGGTTCCGTCGCTATAGCAAACTTGGCCCGAAGTTTCGTGACCAGTAAACGGTATTGAGGGACTATGGTCGTATCCAAAGACGGAATTCTCTCCCATCCAGCCAAGCTTCGGGCCGTGGCCTAGTTCCCCAAACCAACGTCCGTCAAAGAACTGCGCAGCTTCGTAGGACTGTGCTCCTACTTCCGACGCTTCATTCGGAATTTCGCCACCATCATATCGCCGCTAACGAAACTCCTCGGAAGTAACGGGCCCCTCGGCTCGTGGTCGTCAGAGTGCGACGACGCGTTCCTAAAGCTCCGTCGTTTGTTGATGTCTCCTCCCATACTGCGCCACTACGATCCCACGGCCCCTACAGAGGTACACACGGACGCTAGCGGTGTGGGCCTCGGCGCTGTCCTTGCGCAGCGCAAACCAGGGTTCCCTGAATATGTTGTGGCATACGCAAGTCGTACGGTTACTAAAGGCGAGACCAATTACACCGTCACGGAAAAAGAATGCCTGGCGATCATCTGGGCTCTTGCGAAGTTTCGACCTTACTTGTACGTTTGATATCGCCACGGAACACCACGTCCTTTGTTGGCTGTCGTCATTAAAGGATCCCCCCGGCCGTCTTTCACGTTGAGCACTTCGCCTGCAGGACTACGACATCCGCGTGCTGTACCGCAGTAGACGACAACATTTGGACGCCGATGCCCTCTCGCGCTCTCCCTTGGCTGACGACAATGCTCGCTGCTCAGTATCCGAGGTTACTGTTTCTTCTATTGACCTTGACACCATCACCTCCTTGCAGCGCAAGGACCCGTGGACAGCCTCCATAATAGGCTTGCTCTCTAATCCATTGACGCCAACCACTCGCGCAAAGCGCCGTCAAGCTCAAGATTTCGCCATTCGCGACGACCTCCTCCACCGCCGCAATTACAGCTCCGACGGCCGCCAGTGGTTGTTAGTAGTACCTGGCAGGCTGCGTTCCGAAATATGTACGGCTTTCCACACCGACCCACAGTGTGCACACCCAGGAATATTGAAGATCTACCAGATCTTCAACACCGGTACTACTGGCGCGGAATGTACCGCTACATTCAGAAGTTCGTGCGCTCTTGCCCCGATTTCCAGCGCCGGAAATCTCCACCTCGCCTTTCGCCGCCGGGCCTGCAGCCTTTACCTTGTCATCATAGCAGGCCCTTTGGGCGGGTCAGCATTGATTTGTACGGACCCCTTCCCATGACAGCTGCTGGAAAGCGCTGGGTTATTGTGGCAGTTGACCACCTCACGCGATACGCTGAGACTTCTGCACTTCCGGCAGCTACAGCGCACGACGTTGCCTCCTTCTTGCTTCATCGATTCATCCTACGTCACGGGCCACCCGAGGAGCTACTCAGTGATCGCGGTCGTGTCTTCCTTTGAGAAGTCGTTGAAGTTATTCTTAAAGAGTGCCACGTGGTTCATCCTACGACTACGGCGTACCACCCTCAAACCAATGGGCTTTCTGAGCGCTTCAACCGCACACCCGGCGACATGGTTTCAATGTACGTAGCCTCGGACCACACGAATTGGGACATCATTCTACCATTTGTAACCAACGCGTACAACACCGCTACGCAGAGCACCACGGGCTTTTCACCCTATTTTCTGCTGTACAGTCGGCACCCGTCGCACACTATGGACACAATTCTACCGTACCGCCCGAATACTTCTGAGTATGCGCCCATATCTAAAACAGTGAGGTATGCCGAGGAGTGCCGCGACCTCGCACGGGCCTTTACGTCCAACGACCAAGAGCGTCAGAAGAGCATTCGTGGCGACTCTACCTCTGCACCCACCTTCGTCCCTGGAGCCCTGGTGTGGCTCTCCGTTCCTACCGCTGCGCCTGGCCTCTCCTCAAAATTACTGCCAAAGTATGAAGGCCCCTATCGAGTCGTTGAACACACATCACCTGTCAGCTACGTGATTGAACCCGTCGACCCGTCTTCGGACATGCGCCGTCGTGGACGCGACATTGTCAACGTCGAGCGTCTCAAGCCGTACTATGATCCACTCATAGCAACGAACTCCTAGGTCACCGGACGGCCCCCTTTGCATCCCGGGGGTAATTGTAGCGAAAAGTAACGAACCCTATAGTGGCGTAGCCTTTCCAGTGTAATCTAGTTGGTCTAGACCTAACGCGCATTGCTCGTGCTCGCCGCTCGCTCTCGGGGCTCGTGCCTTCAGCCGTTGACCGAGCTACTGGTTGGGCCTTAAGCCAGCCTTCAGTAAACGCCTTTACACCTGTTCTAAATCGTATTTTGCGATTTGTTCATCGATTCAAGAAGAGAGCGGACGGAGTGGGTTAGGGAACAAACGCGTGTTAGGGGTATAATAATAGAAATAAAGAAGAAGAAATGGGCATGGGCGGGCCATGTAATGCGAAGGCAAGGGAACCGTTGGTCATTAAGGGTAACAGTGGATTCCTAGAGAAGGCAAGCGTGGCAGAGTGCGGCAGAAAGTTGCGTGTGGTAGATGTTTGATGTTTGTTTGATGTTTGAAGTTTATTTATTTCTGTGTTACACAGAAAAAGGAGTAAGAGCTAAAGGCAATCTGCCTGACGGGGGCTCTTACTCCTATGCGCACTCGGCGTGCAGGTATATCATTTGTGTACAAGAAACACAATACAACCAAAAAAGCCCGATAAATAAATTAATATGCACCATGCGTAGTGTTCGCTGGAAATAAAAGAAAATACATCAAAGAAACACTTCATAAAAACAAATCATATCATTTAAGGACTTGACTATAAGCTTTCAACACAACCCGAAAAATATATGTGCATATATACAAAAATTCATACATAGTCATATATCATAGACGCATACACATAATATTCATATACACATAGATACATATATACATGCCCATACACATATATACACATATTCGTAGACAAAAGTGGTATATCTGTAAAATTTGTGAGGTCTATTTCATTCATAAAATATTTGAGAATTTAAGAGGAAATTTTTTACAGACTGCTTAAAGGGCGGTGCATGAAAATCTATGTGACGCTCAGCGAGGTTTAATAATGGGGGTACTTGATATTCTAGCTGCTGACGTCCGTAGTTGGTTCTCATGAGTGGTGGCATTCTCGTTTGATGGCGTAATTGATATCTAGGGGAAGAAATAGGTATGTTACTAGCATGGAGCCTGTGTTTTTTTTATGTGCAAGAGCAATCTATAATAGTAAATATGATTTGCGCGGATTAAGGAGTGTTTATTAAAAAGGTTGCGAGTGGGTAAGTCTCGCGGTCTACCACGATAGTTTTCAAATATTCGTATTACTCTTTTTTGTAGTTTTATTAATTTCTCATATTTCTTTGCAGTTGTTGTTCCCCAGATTAACGCACAGTAACTAAGTTTGGAATAAAACAGGGCGTAGTACATTGCTTTCTTTAATGGTAATGGTATAAGATTACTAATTTTATACATAGAGCCTACTGCTTTGCTAAGGTCACCACATAGTTTATTGACATGATTGTCCCAAGAAAGATTTTCTTGAAACCAAACGCCTAGAAACTTTTGCATTGTTACTACTTCTATGTGATTTCCTCTGAATAAAACAGTAATATTAAGTGGCATTGGCTTACTTATAGGCTTAAATACTATATACTTTGTTTTGGCAACATTTAACTGAAGTTTGTTTAAGTTCAGCCAGTAAGATAATAAATCTAAATATTAGTTCACTTCTTTTCCAATATGCTGTAGGGATGAATTTGAGAAAAAAAGATTAGTGTCATCCGCATACATGACTATGTTTGGTATAGGTGAAATGCTTGGGAGGTCATTAATGTATATATTAAATAACATAGGGCCAAGTATAGATCCTTGCGGAACGCCAGTTGTTATCTTAAGATGTGTAGAGGTCGCCTGATTGATTGTAACATATTGAAAACGATCAGTTAAGTAGCTTCGCATAAGGAATAAGCCGACCGTGTATAAGCGACTTTCAATATTTTGTAATATTTGCTGCTTTACCTTAAGGAGTGCATCCTCACATGATTAAAGTTTTTGAAATCCATATTGAGATGTACTAATTATCGCATACTTATTTAAAAATCTTTCCAATCGTGAGTTTATAACAGCCTCAAAAAGTTTTGAAAAGAGCGGCAGTATTGATATAGGTCGGAAATTGTTTACAGAATGGTCTGCACCCCCTTTGTGAATTGGCGAGACTCGAGCTATCTTAAGTTTGCTTGGAAAAATTGCGTATTCGAACATGTTATTAATGATGTGGGCTAGGACTGCAGATATGAGATCCGACACATATTTTATGGGAGATGCCAGTATACCGTCAAAACCTGCAGCTGCAGATGAGATCAGGAAGCTTGCGTGGATAAATTGGGCCCAGTTAGTACAGCACAGGGATAATTGGAGATCTATGGGAGAGGCCTTTGTTCTGCAGTGGGCGTAGACAGGCTGATGACGATGATTATTATTATGAGATGTATTATGAGATGTAAAAGACAAACTACAGGCCGATCAGTCTACTATCAGCACTATGCAAAACATTCACAAAGGTTATCTCAAATAGAATGAAAGCCACACTCGAATTTAATAAACCAAGAGGGCAAGCAGGATTCAGACAAAGGTACTCCACAATAGACGATGTTCATGCGATCAAACAAGTAATTGAAAAATCCGCTGAATACAACAGACCCCTCTATATGGCTTTGATAGACTACGAAGAGGCTTTTGACTTGTTAGAGGTAACAGCAGTTCGGGAGGCATTGCGTTTGCAAGGAATCGAGGAATATGTGTAAATATAAGGAGTCAAGGAATATATGTAAATATAATAGTGACTTGCGAAGGACCATGCAGGCTGTCCCATTTCGAGCTAGTTGGTTGATCATGGGTATGAACAGCGCGCTCATACGAGAAAAAGAGAGCAGATGACACGCAAGCGCTGACTAACAAGTGAAGTTTTACTGCTCTGACACCTTAATATACATGAAGTATGAAAACTATGTATAAAGACAAGGCCTGAAGCGCACTCTAGGCAAGATTACTCAGCCCCGATAGAAACGCAACTACTTAACCAGCAGAGGTATGGAAGGAGCGCTAACACAGCGTTGTTCCTCAGATGCACGATTTTTTCTGCTTCAATTATCTCACGTGTCGTCTTGTCGCTGCATCTACGCAGCACACTTGTTCTACGCAATTCAGGAGTACAATAACAATCTCGGTAATTTATGCCTAGGTGACCAGGGATCCTACGTGTAAAATTATAGTTGCTTTCTGACAGTCTTTTGCAAAGGCATCTACCGGTCTGGCCTGCGTAAGTGCGACCACATGTAAGCGGAATTGAATAAACCACACCTTTGGCACAAGAGAGAAAATGGTCTCTATGGTTTGTAGTAAATTCGACATGACTTCTGCACATTTGATTTACGCGTTTGCACAGACTAGACAATTTATCCGGTGCCGAGAAAGCTACGTGACACCTACTCTTTTTCTTATTTTTCTCAAATTGTGCGAGATGTCCGTGCGCGTAGGGAATAACAGCAACATTTTTAGCCCTGTCTATTTTGCGTATCACCTTGACACCTTCGTTCCTAGAAGAGCCTCTGCTACAGAGAATCACAGCTTCTGCGGATAGCCAGCGAGCAGTAGGAGGCAAGTCTGATTGAAAACGCTGGTTTCTATCTTATGATTGCATAATTTTTTCACAACATTGATGAAGCACGAATTAACAATTCTGAGCTACTTGACAGTAGTTATGCAAAACATATGAAAGAAAGAAAGAAAAGAAAACACACAAAAGAAAGCCTATGCGCAGTCCAGAGTTCAATCATGCCAGTGGTTATGCCAAAGACAATGTAAAAAGAACGAAAGAAAGATAAGCAAAGAAAGAGAGAAAGAAATGCAAAAATGTTCCAAAAGCCGGGTGAGTTTATGTTCTAAAGGATTTACTCCGACTTAACCCAACAAAATGTAACAACCTTACATAGACGTTTCGCCTCTTATGCGGGTGGCATCCTCAGTATACACTGAGGATGCCACTGAGGGGATAGTGACTAGCAGTAGACTGGGCGGCCTCCGTTCATGCGGTGTCATTGTGTACTGAGGACGCCACCTACATAGGTGGCGAAACGTCTATGTAAGGTTGTTATTTATTTTGTTGAGTCAAGTCGGAGTAAATCTTTTAGGAGAGAAAGAAAGCCTATTCGCTGCCTCCTCAACATACAATTATGCCTTGACACCACCCGCACTGCTGATTGTTAGTGACTATGCGAGGGACCGAATAGAAAGAGAGCAAGAAGGCTTATTCACAAGCCTGTGCAAGATACAATGATTCACTCGACCCACTACCTACACTGCTACTTGACAGTGGTTATGTGAAAGACAACGTGAAAAGAAAGAAAGAAAGCCTATTCGCTGCTTGCTCAAGATACAATCATGTCCTGACACCACCCGCACTGCTGATTGACAGGGACTATGCGTAGGGACAAGTGGGCCTATTCACAGGCTGCGCACGATAAATGCATGCCACCAAATCACTACCCAGAGTTCTGCCCTTATCGCACTTCTATATGACGGTGATATAGTCAGGCGGAGTGACAGTGCGACATGAGAGTTAATTAAAAAAAAGAAGTCTGGGGTTGCGCATAAATGAAAAGCGTATCCGGGCTTGCCCACGACCCACCACACCCCGTTGTCATTTGCCCATTGCAACATGATGGTGATAGCGATTATACTAGGTCTACGTGATAGCGATAGGGAACTCAACAGCCTTGCCCCAGCTCCGTTGTTCGGTCAGATTTAACATGCTTGTAATGGTCTTGAGCTTTTCTTGCTATTTGCGGCATCGTTGCCGCTTTTCCGATATGTGGCTACGCTTTCACGAAGTAGCAGAATGATTGGCACAACTTGAATGGCACAATTATTGCGTACAAAAACCGCCTCGAATCTAAACAAAGGGGGTAGAATAGCCTCGATGAAGTTGCAGTGAAAGCCATTCCGCTCACTTGCGGGAACGTGGAATGCGAATTACCTGCACCATGAATGGCGTGTGCTAAGCAAACTAGGGATTTCGCTTACAAATATTTATTGAGCAGCTGCGTCGTAACATTTAAATGATGTTTTTCCAACACATACAATTATTTTTAAAAGTTACTACGGTTCATTCGTTCCCGTGTTTTATTTCTTTTACGCATCGGGACACTTATCGCCTCCATTGTAGAAATTCTTTCCTTTCTTTTTTGTTTCCCATGAGTATAGACAGGGAATGCATGTTTCCGACCAGGAGGATCGCCCAACTCTATCACTCTGTACACACGGTTTCTACCCTTGATTCCATTCACGTGCGATCTCTCGCCGCTTCCGTCGACGTAACAAAGCAAGAGGCTAGAGTTCCCTGATTTTCTTTTGAGCTTCCATTTGATCTGGTCCTGCTTTTGTGAAAGGAACAGGCACTTTCTCTCGGCGAACAGAGCTGGGATAGCGTGCTTGGCGACCATTTGTATGCCTCGATGTCCGTGCCTGCCCATTCCATGTTCTCACTGACACAACTCCGCCTACGGGATCACTACCGCCGGAATTTATCTTTTTTTGTATATTTCCTTCTCCACCGTGCTGCAAAGCAAGTGCAAGTGGCCACAGTGCCGATTTCGCCTATGTTGCGTTCTTCCAGAGTGGCATCCTTGTTTGGTGATGAAGCAGAATAGTACCCGTATGTGACTCATTTGTTTCGAGGTTTCGGCTGCAGGCGTCGTAAAGTACTGAATCGGGGAGATTGTCATCGACAGGTCCATCTCATATTGCTTTCCGATGCCCCTAGAGGAAATTTAAAAATAATATTTAAAGCACATTCAGATTAAATTGCAGACAACATGAAAAGTGGACGAGAAGCGTAGTGACGATAAACAGGGAATGTCGCTAAAGGTGTCTTTGTAAGGGGAGTGATCTTGCCATCGCATGTTAGTGCTGTCGAAGGCTTCCTCGTTCACTTCATTTGTTTAGCGTAGATTTGAGTCCTTTGCTGCATGCATTTGATGCACCAGCATCTCGATATTGTTGCGCATGCACATAACAAGATAACGGGCGTGACCATTCAAATACCAGTTGATGGGCTCATATAATTCTTGTACGCAGGCATACACCGGTAAACAAAAAGTAAGAAAGGTGGCGGCGCAAACACCCTGACATTGCTTACACCAATATTTTTAGCAGCGAATACGCTTACGCTTAGAGTAAAAACTCTGTCCTGCAAATTTAAACAGCGAAGCTGTTTAAGCCAGCCGTAATTTGTCAGGCATATGCAACACCACGTGACATTGCGTTACGTGATGCATGAACCCGTACGTCTATTCTTTGAAACGACAAATTCCGACACAAGATCTCAACCTATGTTGTCGACTGTAGCGTGTCCCTTAACCGCGATAAAGAATGAACATGTGCTCGACATGCTCTTTCTTATAAGCCCATCGGGTCATTTGAGACTGCTCGGGACCGCAAATATTGTTACGGACCAAATAAGAGGCAGCCTGAAGTCCACTGTCTTTACCGGAGTTCGACGAACAACGTTCTCTTCTTCTTCTACACAAAACACGTATGTGCCAGCGCCGGCGGTTCATGCATGAAGGTATGTGCCATTACTCCCCCTCCCAAGAAAGCATCGTCTCGATGCTGCAGATGGGTAAGGCTAAGTGAACTGATCTGTGGATGTAGAAAACGAATAAGACAAAAAACGGACACCACAAAAACAAACAAACAAATAAACATGAGAAAAAGCACTAAGGCACCAGAGAATGTGCAGTCACTCGACAGTCCCGTCTTCACGCGGAAAGTACGGTTTCAGCCTGGACACGTGCACAACTTCAGTTTGGGGACATCTGCGGGAGTTTGTTGGGGTACCTTCTGGGAGAACCTCGTAAGTAATGTCGCTCAGGCGCCTTACAACCGTGTAAGGGCCAAAGTAGCGACGCAACAGTTTTTCCAAACGGCCACGCTGTCGTACGGTGGTCCACACCCACACCTGGTCACCGGGATTATACGTGACCTCTCGATGGCGAAGATTGTAGCGGCGCGAGTCCAAAGTTTGGCGACACTGGATACGGCGTCGAGCGAGTTCACGGGCGTCCTCGGCGCGCTGGGCGAACGTTGCAGCATCGGTATGAAACGGTGCTAGGTTGTCGGGAAGCAGCATGACGTCGAACATTGTGGTGACGTCCCGACCGTAAAGTAAGCGGAACGGCGTATATCCGGTACTCTCTTGAATTGCGGTATTACACGCAAAAGTTACGTCGAACATTGTGGTGACGTCCCGACCGTAAAGTAAGCGGAACGGCGTATATCCGGTACTCTCTTGAATTGCGGTATTACACGCAAAAGTTACGTAGGGAAGGATGTTATCCCAGTCCTTATGGTCGATAGCGACATACATTGAGAGCATATCTGTGATTGTCTTGTTCAGACGTTCAGTCAGGCCGTTTGCTTGCGGGTGATAGCCGTTGTCCTGCGGTGTACCACTCAGCCGCTAGACTTCCTGTAGCATTTCTGCAGTAAAAGCTGCTCCACGATCAGTGATGACTATAGCCGGCGCTCCATGGCGGAGAACGATGTTGTCAACAAAAAATGGGCGACTTCTGCTGCGGTGGCTCTTGTCAATGCCTTTGTTTCACAGTACCGCGTTGAGTAATCTGTGGCCACCACAATCCATCGATTTCCGGACGAGGATGTGGGAAATGATCCCAGCAAATCCATGCCGATCTGGTGAAAGTGCGCTTTCGGCGTCGCTATTGGGTGCAACAGCCCTGCTGGTCGCATGGGTGGTGTCTTACGTCGCTGGCAATCACGACAAGTGCGAACGTATTGCTTGACAGTCTTCGCAAGACGGGGCCAATAGTAGGAGCGGCGAATTCTTTCCAGTGTGCGAGTGAAGCCTAGGTGTCCTGACGATGGTTCATCGTGACAGGCGCGCAGAATGTCTTCCCGTAACGTGGTGGGCACGACCAACAGGTATGCAGCTTCGGTATGGTCGAAGTTTTTCTTATAAAGAACTGCATCGCGGAAGCAAAATGAGGCTAGTGAACACGCGAAACTTCGAGGAATGCAGGAGGTGCGCCCCTCCAAGTATTCGATGAGATGTCTGAGCTCCAAATCGTCACGCTGTAGCTGAGCCAGATCTGTCGCTGACATTACAGAAAGGAGAATGTCATCCTCGTCAAGGCTGGTAGTGGCACTTCCGACCGGTGCTCGTGACAGGCAGTCAGCGTCGGTGTGTTTGCGGTCTGACTTGTAGACGATCGTTACATCGAATTCTTGCCGGCGTAGACTCCATCGTGCCAGGCGTCCGGAGGGGTCTTTGAGATTCGCGAGCCAGCAAATGGCATGGTGGTCGCTGACTACTCTGAAGGGGCGGCCGTACAAGAATGGTCGAAATTTCGTTATCGCCCATACGACGGCTAAACATTCCTTTTCAGTTGCCGAATAATTTTTCTCGTACGGCTCGCGCAGGCAATCACACGCTCTACACCACCTTACCATTGCACCAACACCGCTCGAAGACTTACGGTGCTGGCATCTGTGTGCAACTCCGTGTCAGCGTCTTCGTCGAAGTGGCCGAGTACAGGTGGGGCCTGAAGATGTTTCCGGAGGGCATCGAAAGCATAGCACTGATCCGGGCCCCAAACGAATGGAGTGTCATCTTTGATGAGCTCGTTGAGGCGTGCAGCGATTTTTGAGAAGTTGTTTACAAAGCGTCTGTAGTACGCACAGTCCCAAGAATCGGCGTAGATCATGCTTGTTTGTCGGCGTTGGAAATGCCGCAACGGCGCTGTTCTTCTCCGGGTCCGGGCGGATACCTGCGTGGCTGACGACGTGTCCGAGGAACTTCAGTTCCTCATACCCAAAGTGACACTTCTCGGGTTTAAGAGAAAGGCCTGCTTTTCGAATGGCGTGAAGAACTGTCCTCAAGCGCTGCACGTGCTGTTCAAGCGTCTCCGAAAATACAACCACGTCGTCTAAGTCAGTGGTTCTCAGCCATGGATGTGTCGGGGACCCCTTGTGGACTGGTGGAAGTGATGGGGGACCCCTTGCAGCGGAGGGGAGGGGGGGGGGGTACGTCGGTAAATTAACACAACTGGAGCGTGAAACAGGTGCCTTTTATTGCTACCAAAAACATCAAACAAACGTGCCGCATCACTTCATTTTGGACAGTTCATCAATACGTGGCACAGTCGCGCTTAAACAGAGTTTCATATCTGCAGCCACATTCAACCTGTTTCGGTATTTGCTTTTCAAGTATGCAAGTCTGGAAAAAGCATGCTCGCATGCATACGTCGTAGAACAACTGTAACAGAAGCTTTACAGCCATCTCATCGAGAAGGGGGAACATTCCTGCAGTCCCCAACCAAAATGCCTCAAGGCTCACAGTGGCAAACTTTGCCTTCATCACTGTGTTTTCCTGGAGCTCCATCAGCTCATTTTCAGCTTCGACACATTCATATGTAAAGCAAGCTACGTCAGCCTCAAAAGGGGCCACATGCCATGTGTCTGGGGCAGATTCTGGGAAGTAGTCCTTAATAGTGAGTTTTAGTATATCGGAAAGCAGCAAACGTAACGATTTAGCGTTAAGGTTAACGTTACGGTAAAGCTGGGTGCACTTGGCGGCACAAACTAGACTTTTAGTATAGCGGAAGAGAGCGAAACGCTAAAGCTAACGCAAAGGCATGTACGGCGACAACTACGCCTTAAAACAACTCTTATTACATCCCTAAGTGCGCCACAAAATCATTGTGCCAGTATCGTGTGAGTGTGTTGTTAGTGCTGTATCATTAGTGCGTTTCAACATGCTGCCATCGAGTCTCCTTTCTGACCCGTACTGCCTGTCATTTCGAAGTTGCGATGACATAGGAGCACTTATTTTATACTTTGGAAACCAGAGAAGCTACGCAGGCAGTCCATGTCGTCGAGGCTACCGTAAACGTGAGCAAAGCGATATGGCCTCTGAGATTTCGAACGCCGGCACGCGCAGTCTCGAAGGCCGTGAAAGCGAGTGCACTCACATTTTAAGCCTTGTGTGCCGCTCACTGAGTGCGTATCTGAAAACGGCGACACATTGTCGCCAATACACGGCTGGCGAAGCTTAATTAGCCAAACTAAGGCAAACAAGAACATGAGCGGGTAATGAATGAGCTTAACAATGCAGGCCGATGTCACGACAGATCTGAAGCGAGTGGTCTCACTTCGATTGACGCCGCCATCTTGCCAGCCGTACGGGTCCCTTTGCGAGCGTTAGCGTTGAACGATATCTTCCGAAATAGCGTAGGCATGTAAAGGTATCGTATACGTTAACGTTCTGCGCATGCGCGGTGTGTTCCACGGTAACGTTAACCTTACGCTAAATCTTTGCGTTTGCTGCTTTCCGATATACTAAAACTCACTAATGTGGCACCTTATTGTGCTCAGATGGGCAGTGATTGTGGCTCTGTCACTTCCAGATACTACCCCAGAGCCTGCAAGACCACCGAGCAGCTTAAAAGAAGAATAGTCGCCTCTGTTTACCCGGCTCAACCAACTTTGAAGCTTTTTACAAAAGCCTCTCACCTTGTCCCCAGAAGAGACAACATTAGTGCCCATCCCCTGCATGCTGCTGTTAAGATGGTTCAGGTGCTCAAACAGGTCACACAGATAAGCAAGCTTTGCCACAAAAGAAGAGTCCTGAAAAGGATCTCCGAGTGCCCTATCTTCTGCCAAAAAAAGACTCAGCTCCTCTCTAAGCTCGAACACCCTTGCGAGCACTTTTCCGCGCGACAACCAACGCATCTCGGTGTGCAGGAGCAGGTGTTGGTGCTCGGCACCCATCTCCTCGTACAGTACCTTGAAGAGGCGACTGGCCTTAGGCCTTGCCTAAGGCCTGTTCATGACTTTGACAACGTGTTGCATAACACTCGCAAACTCTGGACTCAACTCCTTTGATGCCAAAGCTTCCCTATGATGCATACAGTGTGTGAACGCTAGTGCACTGTTCACTTTCTTAACGAGTCCTAAAAAATCTACAGAGTTTCCAACCATGGCTCGAGCGCCGTCGGTGCACACAGCTACACACATGTCCCAACGAAGACCGCACGAAACAAAAAAATTGTTAATGGCATCGAAAATATCTTGACCTCTCGTTGTGGTCTCGAGTTCCAGACAGCAAAGAAGTTCTTCGGCAATGACAGAGTTATTCACAAAGCGCACAAACACTATAAGCTGTGGGCTCCCGGATACGTCGCAGCTTTCATCGACGGCGAGGGAAAACTTCCCAACGGACTTCAATTTATCAATTACTTGGTCCTGCACATCAGACGCCATTTCTCTGATTCTCCGTGCCACGGTGTCGTTCGAGCACGGTCTTTTGGCCAGTTTTTTCACATGCTCTTTCCCTATGACAGCACCGACGACGTCCTTCATGCAGGGCATAAGCAGACTCTCGCAGATGGTGTGAGGCTTCATCTGTTTGGCCACGTGGTAGCTGAGCATGTAGCTTGCCTTGATAGCATCTGCAGAGCTTGCCAGCTGAAACGAAAGTCTAACTTTGTACGCTGAACCGAACCTACAAACACTGCATCGACAGTCTAAAACTGGTGCCTTAACCGGTCGCCTTCCCCACCCCGCGACGCGTTGTATACATGTGGAAAGTCGATGGCACATGCACTAAAGCGAACCAACAAAGTCTGCCAGCTAACCGTGAGGCCGGAGCCTCGGCGATCAGCGTACGGACAGCGAACATAACGCATATCGAGGGTCGCGGCTGCCGCGAACCTCGTATGCGCAACTAACGTAAAGCACGTCGAACTAGCATTCGGCGACCGATCGAGGCTCGCTGCCGCAGCGAACATCGTATGCGCAACTAACGTAAAACTGTGTTATGATAATTTCGACCTCACCTTGTTTGGATTATCCAGCTTTCGGGATTCCAACTGTCGTTTCTTGGTTTCGAAGAACTCTATGTCCTTGTTTTGGTAGCTTAGATGCTTTGTCCGGAGATGGCGTGTCAACTTCGTCGGCACCATGGAGCTTAGAGCTGGCACTTCACCGCACAAAACGCGTTGCGGTTTGCCGCCGATATTGACAAAGCCAAACTTCACATAACTTTCTTTGTAGCCACGTAACTTGGACATGGCTACGCGACTCAGGCGAACACATAGCTTCGCGACCTAGGCCAACCGGGTGAGACTGCACGGCACAGCCACTGATGCCAGGCGAAAATGGCGATATGATAATGTGGCTGCGGGGCACCGAGACACGTGGTTCGGGAAGGTGTGGGGAAGAGGGAAAGGAGGTGATCGAGACGACCTTGTGCGGATTGCGGATCGCTGTGGCAGTTCCGGGAGCAGGTCCCGGAACTCCAAATGAGTCACGGCCGGACTAAACTCCAAAAAATGTAAAAAAAAGCGGGTGAGGGTATTGCGGATCATAGAAATGGCTTCGCGGACCCCCTAGGGTCCGCGGACCCCCATTTGAGAACCACTGGTCTAAGTAAACAAGACAGGATTGCCATTTAAGTCCTGATAGAACCGTGTCCATCATCCTTTGAAAGGTAGCCGGCGCTGAGCATAAGCCAAATGGGAGAACCTTAAATTCGTAGAGACCGTCAGGAGTAATGAATGCTGTTTTTTCGCGATCCCGTGCGTCAACTGCGATTTGCCAGTAGCCGCTGCGCAAATCCATGGAAGAAAAGTATCGAGCGTGGCGAATGCGATCCAAGGAGTCATCAATGCGGAGAAGTGGATAAACGTCCTTCTTAGTGATCTTATTCAATTTTCGATAGTCTACGCAAGAACGCAACGTACCATCTTTTTTCTTCACCAATACAACTGGCGAAGACCACGGACTGGTCGAAGGCTGGATGACATCGTCTTTAAGCATCTGCTGAACTTGGTGACGGATAGCGTCGTGTTCCTTTTGGGACACCCTATAAGCGTGCTGCCGTACAGATCTTTCGGTAGGGTCCGTGATCATCCGATGCTGTGCCAGCGGCGTTTGGTTGACCTTCGTCGTAGTAGAGAAGCAATCTCGAAACTCATCCAGTAGATGCAGAAGCGTGTCTCGTTGTGTTGGTGATAATGTCGGGTTTACATCGAGAGTTGTTACAAGCCCTTCTGCGGAATGGTCACACGACGAAACAGCAGCTAATGTTGGCTGGTCCTCTACGTCGGCAATTTCTGCAAGGTGCACGATGGCGGTACGCCTCGTAAGATGACGATATTCATCGCTGAAATTCGTGACGAGTACGTGGGCTTGTCCGTTTTTAGGATGAATAATCCCTCGGGCAACGTAGACTTGTTGAGCAAGAAGGAGGGACAAATTAGCTTCCGCGATCACAGCATTGCTGGTGTCCTGCCCGCATTCCACGGTGACAAAGAGGCGGCTTCGCGGTGGCAGAGTGACTGATTCGTCGGAAACACGTAGCGCTGTGTTCAAGACTAGAGTGCTCTCAATTCCAGGGAAAACGGGGTCCTCGAATGATACCAGTTCATCACGGAGGTTGATAACTGCGCCGTATCCGCGAAGAAAGTCCATTCCCAGAATTTCTGGCCGGGAGCACACAGGTAGGACGAGGAAAGACCCCGGAAACGTCGAGTCTCGGATTCGAATTCGCGCCGTGCACATTCCAGCTGGCAGCACCAGATGACCACCGGCTGTTCGAAGCTGGGGCCCGTGGCAGGGTGTCGTGACTTTTCTCAGTTTAGACGCCAGTGTGCTGCTCATAACGGAATAATCGGCCCCGGTATCGACGAGAGCAGTGACAGCGTGATTGTCAACGAATACAGCAATGTCGGCGGAAACAGTTTTGGTGACGTCGGTTGGCAGCGGGTCGGCAGCGGTCGAGGAAGGTTCTTTTAGAGTTCGTTGGACCCGGGTATCGAGAAAATGAAAGCCGTTGCCCGAAGCCATGTGTGGTGGCCTGATATAGACGAGGATGTCACACACAAAGTAAAATCCTGTGCGGTATGCCAGGAGTACCAGCATGTGCGCCGGCCAGTGCAGTCGACACCTTGGCCATTTCCAGAAAGGCCATGGTCGCGCCTACATGTCGACTTTGGAGGCCCATTCAAGGGACATTACTTTCTAGTCTTTGTGGACGCCTACTCGAAATGAGTTGAGGTAATTACACTGACATCACCTCCTTCTGACGCCACAATAAGCAGTCTACGAACAGTTTTTGCTGCTCATGGCATTACTGACATAATAGTGTCGGATAATGGCACAGCGTTCACTGGTGCTAAATTTCAGCAGTTTCTGAAAAAAAAACAAATTAGAGGCATCAGAGTGCCACCCTACCATCCTGCATCGAATGGTGCAGCTGAACATGTTGTTCAGCTGGTAAAAACAAGCTAAAGAAGTCGACAGCTGGCGATTTCCAGACCCAGATTAACCGAATGCTATTCCAGTACAGGACAACACCGCACAGCCTCACTGAAAGCACCCCGGCAGAGCTACTTATGGGCAGGGCCCTTCGAACGCCACTCAAGGCTTTGTGTCCCGACGGTCGGAGTGATGTAGCGTTGAAGCAGTTGAAGCAGAAACTACATCAGGATAAGGGTGCACGTCAAGCTCCGTTGCCACAACCAGGTTCGCACGTTCTTGTAAAGAACTTCAGACCGGGCGCTTCATGGCTACCGGCTACTGCTAGTAATCCCACAAGCTCATCGTCCGTGCAACTGGAACTTGCTGATGGGTCTAGCAGCAATCGTTACGGTGATCACATCAGACCGGATGACCGTCTTCAGCCTCCTTATTCTGGTTCACTTGGAAGAATGCACACAGGGCAGCCATCACCTGATGCAGAAACTGAACAGGTTAGCAGACCTCCAGTGAATGCTGAAGCAACGCCAGTGTCCATGGCACCACAACCTGCACCACTGACGCCTCAGACCACTGCTGTCTCACCGGCACTCCGCAGATCTCAGCGAGTGAAAAAGCCAGTGTGTCGGTACTCTCCCTAGAAACTGTCTGGGGTGGGGAGGTGTTACATGTGGATGGATGGATGCTATGAGCGTCCCCTTTGTAACGGGGCGGTGACATGTGCGCCACCAGGCTCGTAGAACTTTTTTTCTCTCTCTTTAAATTTTCCTCATGCCTTTTAAATTTACTTCAATCAAATCGATCATACTATAGCAAAAACGGAAATTCATAGCCCAGTCCCTGGCCCTTATGGCAGAAAGTCCATATTTTTCCCTATAATTATTTTTGTCCGTTCTCTCTAGTTTTCTGCCACCAGTATTCTAACCGTCTCTTACTTATTTCAATCGCGGCTATGTTCAGCTTCCCGTTGTTCGCCCTAACACCCAAGGCTTCCTGTAGGGTGGTGCCCAAACGTACACCTGGATGGATATTTCGGCATTCAATCAGAACATGCTCTGTCGTTTCCCTATCTTCCTCACAGCATGTGCATTTTTTCTTCTTCTTTACTGAATTTCGCTTTATAAATACGCGTTCTAAGGCAGCCCGATCTCGCTTCAAACAATAAAGCGCTTCCTCTTGAATTATCATAAAATGCCTCCCTCTTTATTTCGTTTTTGCCCTCTCGGTAGTTATTCAGAGTCGGTTTTTTTTTTCATCGCTGCCCTCCAGTAAATCTTCTCCGCCTCTCTGACATTTCCCTTTACGCTCTTTGTTGTCAGTTCTCTTAGAGCCGTATATTTACTGGTGAGCCTCCTAGTTCTCTTTCTCCACTGCGTGTCAACGCTCTTGTGTGAGCGTGTGAGCGTGTCAACGCTCATGTGTGACTAGTTGGGGGCGCCACCTTGCGTGTGATATTAAATAAAGGGCAATAGAGCAGAGGCGGGCCCTAGGCAGTCAGTTCACTGCCAGCAAGCATAGCTGTCGTGTCGTTCCTCATCGGCTAGTCGCCGATAAAACATAACAGCTTAAAAGGCTACAGTTCTGCCATTCAAACTGCAAAAAAAGAAATACTTTTCTCGTGACCTCCATTCTCTCCTGAAATCTAATCCTAAAAAGTTCTGGCGTGTTGTGTCACCGAATAGCATTAGTAATCAATCATATTTAATCGTGCGGCGATGACCAACAATCAATTTGTGATAGAAACGCGTGTTTTTAACAGATATATTGCTATTTACGAGGGAAGATCATTCCAACATACCCATTGTTCCTCGAATGATTATCAGCACATGAGTCCGATTGCTGTCTCAGCGGATGGTATCGTAATCTTATTGGAAACCTCAAGATCGCAATCAATGCTGATGTGGACAACATTAACTCGAAAATACTAAAAGACCCTCTATCAATATCACATTCCTTGCTGCATATTTCAGCAGTCATTATCACCAGGCTTGCTAACCACGGTCTGGAACATTGGCAAAGTCGTCCCTGTTTTCAAAAGTGGTAATAAATATTTCCCACAAAACTACCGCCCCATATCGCTAACATGCATTTGCTGTAAATTACTTCAGCATATTATCGTCTCCCACATGTACAGTAATCTTGAACATAATCCCTTTTTCCCCTCAACAACATAGCTTTCGGAAAGGACTATTATGTGACACGCAGGTATAAGAATTCACGATTGACTTGTAGTTTTATATGGACGTTAATAACATTTCGCTAAAGCCTTTGATTGTGTTGCAAATTAACCCCTTTCCTCGAAATTATCTGCACTCTGTCTTGACCCTTTAACATTGCCATGGCTTCGAAACTTTCATCCCGTCAACAGTTCACAACAGCCAACAGTTCCACCTCTTGTCTCTGTGACGTTACATGAGGTGCGCCGCAAGGCCGTGTCCTTGGCCTTATATTGTTCCTAATAGACATTAACGATTTACCGACTGGCATATCCCCTAACCTACGAGTTTCGCCGATGACTGCAATGTTTACCGCTCGATTACTTTCAGCGAGGATCACCTCGCCCTGCAAAGATACCTTACAATAAGTAGAAAGTGGTGTAAAAAATGGCAGCTGACGCATAACTCTAGTAAATTGCATGGTTATGCCTTTTAGCCGCAAGCGTATAAAGTTCAATTTCTCATACTTCATTGATAGCACAGTAGTGTCCCAGGCATCATAGCACAAGTACTTACGCTTTCATCTCACTCATATTCTTTCATGGGAGACGCATATCAACACAATAACTGCCAAATCTTCCAGGTTACTTGGATATCTGAGCCGGAATTTGCGGAACTCTCCAAGCAACGTTAGAAACCTAGCTTGTGAAACCATTGTTCATCCACAGCTACAATATGCATCATCATTGTGGTCGCCTCATCAAATGTTCCTCACTAACATGCTAGAGTCTGTGCAAAACAGAGCCGCTCGCTTCATCGCTTGTAACTTCGGCATAACGCGGATCAAACATGACCTATCGCTTGCACCATTTAATCTACGTCGTTCCATCGCACTTTTATCTTATTTCATAAATATCGCCACAGCTTCAAGCCGTCTTCCTTACCAATGGAAACGCCTTCACACATTTCACGTCGCCTACACAATCAACACAGCGTTAAACGCATAAATTAACGAACCGTCGCTTTCTATTCAGCAGCACTTCACCGCGCCATTGTTCTATGGAATGATCTTATGGACAATCTTGCATGCGTCACAAACCATCGATGAATTCTAAATCAACCGTGGGAGAATTTTCTGAAATTGCATCATGTCAATATCATTTCATTCCTTTTACGCGAAGTCTTCATACATTTTTTTCTTTTGTGCGTGTACTTGAGGTTCTGTTTTCATTAAGCACGGGATGCGGTTGCTGTGTTTGAAAGTGCTTTACAATGTATTTTTTCCTGTGTGTTTTGTTCTATACAGGCATTTCTAAATAGGTACACACTGCATTTTTCATTCGTTTACCTTTGTTTATTTCGCTGTATATGCATTATTTATTTCTCCGTATTTATTGAGGTTATTTCTACTATTTACTTTGTACTTATCCTCCTTACTCAATGCCCTACTGGGCCCAGTAAGCTATCATAAATAAATAAATAAATAAATAAATAAATAAATAAATAAATAAATAAATAAACATTTCGATACGTGATTTTGGGGGAACATGTCCCGTGCTATAGCGTTGCATGATTTTGGTCGGAGTAAATCACGTGACATTGCGTTACGTGATTTTGGGCGATCACGTGACAGAACGCCTTTCTCCCTACTCTCGCGTGGTTCATGTCTTCTGTGCGCCTTAAAGCTCACATGAATGCAAACCAACCAGCCCAAAAAGAAGTTCTGCTATGTCAAGTGACGTCTCGTTACGTGATTTTGGTGGGAAGATGTGACGTGTATTGCGTTACATGATTTTGGCGATCACGTGACACGTTCCCGCCAACATCACGTGACGAAATGTCACTTGACAGAACGGACCTTGCTGGGCTAGTTGGTATGCATTCATGTGAGCTTTAAGGCGAGAGTAGGGAGAAAAGAGCTCTGTCCTGCGTACTCTCTCCTGATTTTGGTCTTTCGGCGCCTTAAAGCTAATATGAAGTAACGCGACATGTTATCGCCAAAATCACGTTACGCAATGTCACCTGACATGCTTCCACCAGAATATCACATGCCTATGAATATGGTCTGTTTCAGTAAACTATCGGTCAACTTCGGTGTTATCTGGCCTTGCGCGACATAGCGCAAGCTGCGTACTTTATTCGATTTCATGGCTGATTGCAGAGTTCTTCAATAATACCAGTTGCCAAACTGCGCTCCGAAATCTGGACAAGCCGTCGGCCAAATCGGCGGAGGTTAGCAGACTGTCGCCCCATCTGGGAGCCGTAACTGAAAACGCTATACTCACTGGATCTCGGAGGCGATGTTTATTGCATGAAAATGGCGGCCACAAACGTTGGAGCACCGTAAGAGTTGCTAATCGCTCTCTTATCACGCGGTTAAAGACGGGCAAAAAAAGGAGCGAGAGATAGAGACGCCTTACATCAATTCACCTGCACTTGGATCGTCGACTTGCACCATACGCTTTTTCGCTTGCAGACGACACGCTCTGCATTAAAGGCCTTCTGCTGCTGTGTTGACACATCGATATGCTGTAGTCATGTGAACTGAATTCCACAGGTGCGCGCTTTGTGCTGCATTCCTAACGACACATCCACATTTAAAGACGAAAAATAAAGAATAATTATTCACCGAAAATCATCCGCTGTTCTAATAGCTTTCTTGTTCTTTCACCAGCGGCCTCGGCAGCCGAACAGACGATTCCCCGCTTCTTTCGTGAGAGCAGTTAGCACGGACAAAACGCTTCGTGAACCCTCAGTGTTCGTGCAGAAGCAGAAGCGACAGTGAATTTCCTTGCTCTGCAGAAGACGCCAGTGCCGCCAGAACCACGGTGAAATTGACGGATGTTCTGTGTGCGCAACATCGTTTGCATAAGGTTCGCTTCATTGACGCGGCAGAGCTTTCTGTGCTCCGTTACCCAAAACACACTAACCTGCCATTCATTAGTCGGTTTCTGTGTCGACAGATGGCGCGACAATCTGCTAACCTCCGCCGTTTTGGCACTTGGTGTGACCGGATTTTGATACATGGGGCCTATGGGGAGTTTGGTAACTGGTATGATTGAAGAACTCTGGGCTGATTGGTGTTGACGCTTGGTCGTTCATGTTGCGAAGCATGGAAAACAGCGCTGAATTTTAGAAGAAGCACACAGGTGAACGAACGACTACGGGCGCCGACTTACAGCTGGTTTTTATTTTTAGGTATCTGGGCACATTTATAACGTGATAGTCGAGAACACACGGGACTAACATGATTCTGCTCTCATCCATGTGTCTTCAAAACCAACACGTCACCACTCAGTGTTGCAAACACGCGCAAATCATATGAGGGATAAAAAATGAATTTCTTTTTGACATAGGGTTACAGAGGCTATACTAACGCATTCATCTTTAAGACGTCTATTTCACAGGCTTCAATTGTTTCTCCGGTTCTCTCTTCTTTATGTCTGAGGATAACTTGTTTCGCGAATTCGCGGTTCGCAGACACCGTGGAGTTTCCTACTAAATACTACAGGGAAATCTGGCACTGCGATCGAGAAGCTGCCATGATGGGTATGACATGGATTTGTCTAGTGTTCGTGCCTGCGGCTTCAAACGTTCTGGTGGATTTGTTTATACCTGTTTTTTAAGTTCGGTGACGTGAGTGGTATTACACGTACCGTTTCATTACGCGAGGACGGCCGTGGCTGTAGTGTGCGCTTTCCTGGTAGAGATAATCAGACTGTCGCATGCAGTCATGGGCACGTTACCAGTAAAAAGTAACAGTGTTACAGTTACAGTTACCTAAGCCAGAAAATTAACTATGTTACTGTTACAGTTACCCAGCTTCCAAAAATAACTTGTTACAGTTACAGTTATTGCTAAAAAGTAACGTCGTTACTTTTCCGTTACTGTACAAGATTAATAAATCACAAACAAAATTATGTAGTTCTTTCAACGGAAACGTATGAAGGCGTGCGGTTAGTTGAAGTTGCTCGTAGGAAAGCGCCAAAGAGAAGGAATGGAATCCGCTCACTCAAAATCCCAACACCAGCAATCTTTCCGTATTCCTCATTTTCTGCAACTTTTTTATTGATTGTGGAATTAATTTACAAAAGAAATGGCAGATCCCGCGTGCATTGGGAATCAAGAAAACGCGAAGCATGCGTCAGGAACGTAAAATGGAACTGCATTGTTCTCTCGCTATATCGATTTTAAATGCGAAGCATTTCTTAGCGAACTTCGGCGAGTTTGAGCGTATCTATCTATCTAGCCGCCTACGATTTTGTGCTCTCCTGGCCGTTTCGCTAATGGGATGTTTACGAAACTTGGTATGCCACAACATGACTCCATGACGAACATAAGTGACAGGTCATAACATGAAAATCATGACATATGCGTGTCATGAGCGGCATGATTTACATGCCACGGTCTTGGTGCTCTCGTGACCGTTTCGTTAAAGGGATGTTTACGAAAATTGGTATGCCACAACATGACTGCATGACGAACATAAATGACAGATCATAACATGAAAAGCGTGACATGCATGTCATGAGCGGCATGATTTACATGTCCCGGTCTTGCTGCTCTCCTGGTCGTTTCCTTAACGGGATGCATATGAAAATTGGTATGCCATAACATGACTGCATTACGAACATAAGTGACAGGTCTTAACATGAAAAGCATGACATGCATGTCATTTACATGCCACGGCCTTGGTGCTCTCCTGGCCGTTTCCTTAATGGTATGTATACAAAAATTGGTATGCCACAATATGATTGGATGGCGAACATAAATGACAGGTGATAACATGAAAATTGCGACATGCATGTCATGAGCGACATGATTTACATGTCACGCGTTTCGTTAATGGGACGTATACCAAAATTGGCATGCCACAACATGTCTGCATGACAAACATAAATGACAGGCCATAACATGAAAATCATGATATGCATGTCATGAGCGACATGATTTGCATGCCACGGTCATGGTGCTCTCTCGGCCGTTTCGTTAATGGGATGTGTACGAAAATTGGCATGCCACAACATGACAGCATGATGAACATAAATGACAGGTCATAGCATGAAAATCATGACACGCATGTCATGAGCGACATAATTTACATGCCACGCGTTTCGTTAATGGGATGTATACCAAAATTGCTATGGCACAACGCGACTGCATGACGAACTTAAATGACAGGTCATAACATTAGAACCATGACATGCGTGTATGAGCGGCATGGTTTACATGCCACAGTCATGGTGCTCTTGCGGCCGTTTCGTAAACTTCATATGTACCAAACTCGGTATAGCGAGACAACAATGCAAATCCATTTTACGTTCCTGATGCGTGCTTCCCATTTCCTTGATTCCCACTGCACGTGGGATCTGCCAGTTTTTGGTACATATGAAATTAACGAAACGGCCGCAAGAGTATCAAGGCTGTGGCATGTGAACCATGCCGCTCATGACACACATGTCATGATTCTAATGATATGGCTTTTCATTTACGATCGCCATGCAGTCGTGCACGTTCCATAGCAACTTTGGTGTGCATCCCATTAACGAAACGCGTGGCACGTAAATCATGCCACTCATATCATGGATGTCACGATTTTCATGTTCTTAGAACGTGTCACCCATGGTCGTCATACATTGCTGTCTCGCCATACCAATTTTGGTACATATATCAAGTTAACGAAACGGCCGCAACAGCACCAAGACCGTGACATGTAAATGATGCCGCTTATGACATGTGTGTCATGATTTTTGTGTTATGGCGTGTCATTTACGTTCGTCATGCAGTCGTGTTGTGCCATACAAATTTTAGCTACATCCCATTAACGAAAAGGCCAGGAGAGCACCAAAACCATGACACGTAAACCATGCCGCTCATGACATGCACGTCATGATTTTCATGTTATGATCTGTCATCTACGTTCTTCATGCGGTCATGTTGATGCATACCAATTTTCGTATACATCCAATTAACGAAACGGCCTGGAGAGCACAAAGTCGTATAGGCGGCTATATAGATAGATACGTTCAAAGTCGCCGAAGTTCGCTAAGAAATGCTCCGCCTTTAATACGTTGGGACAGCCTGGTGCCACGAAGCCCTGCTGGACGCTCGTAAATGAAATGAGAGCTCATCTTGAGACACGACAAAGAGGATATAGGCCCCTTCGAGCCATTGCTGCCGGCACTTTGGGAAGTGCTTTTTGGAAGTACCGTCGCTTTGAGAACTGAACGTGTGGGAGGCATTGGAAAGCGTCTGTTTCTAGGTGGTTTCCGCGCGGGCGGTCATAGAAATGGCTGGCCGCGCAAAAAAATCAAGGATGCTGCACCGGCCTCTGAACAACAGTGACTTTCGTCACTTAGGCCGACCATACTGCAGTGTCGCGCACCTTTCTCTGCATGGGGGCGGGGAGAAGAACCCTTCCCCGCCCTTTTTTGACGCCAACCGGCGGTTCTTTGCTTGCCTTCGTAGAAAAAAAAAGTCTTCATTTCCGCCCTGGAAACGCGTCAGCACATCTACAAAGAAAAAAAAAAGCCAAGAGATGTCCGTGTCCTGCACAGCATCGCGATACAGACGATGCATTGGAAAAGCATTCCACTAGTGAGATACAAATACATTTTGCAAATTTATCTAGATACCGAGGTACACATATTCATGAATACTTAAGAGAAACATCGCGATAGTCTTGTATCACGATACTGCCGAGCCCTGATTTTAAGAAGTGTTGCTGCTGGATTTTAAAAGGAAGTAACTGTAACGGTATTTACAGTTACAGTTACCGTGTAAAAAGCAACAGTGTTACAGTTACAAGTTCCTCCAAATTAAAAGTAACTAGTTACAGTTATAAGTTACTGAAAAAAGTAACTAGTTACCGGTAACGCGTTACTAGTAACTAGTTACTGCCCAAGACTGGTCGCATGTACTAAACTAGTTTGCAGTGATGAATTGGCATGCACTCTGTTTCGTTTGTGTTTGTTGATGGATGACTGCAAATATTACTTGAAAGAGCGTATGCTTGGGCATGTTGTTACTGCAATGGCCCACCTGGTAATGATGGTATCCTTGGGAACCTTGGCACTTCGTCTTTCGATGATCAATGGGATTTACTCCACGAAATGGCGATTTTCCGCCAAGAATCATACAAAAAAAAAGACAGCATATCCACGGAGTGAATGATGATGAGTGGGCGAAGCTCGGGAGGTTCATCGTAGATCGTGCCGAGTTCCGGTTTAATTTAGTTAACGCGCACGCTACGAATCCTCATGGTTCAACTATGCACAAAAATCTCCCACCGGCACTTCATTGCAAGTCAAGATCCAGTGCCTATATATATATATATATATATATATATATATATATATATATATATATATATATATATATATATATATATATATATATATATATGGGTTGCCGGTGAACGCTTCTCCAACACGAGCAGTCGGTATTTCTCACTCAAGAAACTCGCTTGGAGACGCTGCCTGCCCCAACGTTGCCTCTCGCGGGTGAGGGCGCGTTCTCCTTCTTTGCGAGCTGGTAGAGCGTTCCTCTGATCCCATTTTCGATGGAGGCGAAAATGCCAGAGGCCCGTGTACTGTGCGTTGTCAGTGCACGTTAAAGAACCCCAGGTGGTATAAATTTCCGGAGCCTTCCACTACGGCCTTTCTCTCCTCTCTATCTCTTTCACTCCCTTTCCCTCACCCCCGCGGACGCTTAGCCGCGCTCCCTACATGGGCTGCAGAAATTAGCGTCCTTTCCTAACCAAACCACAATCATCATCATCAAAGAGCGTTTCCATAGCCAACATGCGCCTTTCGCTCTCTCTCTGTCTCTCTCTCACAAGACAGCAGAGGCACGCGCCGGGAGAGAGAGAGGCACGCGCCGGGAGGCACGCGCAGAGGGCGAGCGCGTGCCTCCCGGCACGCGGGTTACGCCTGACGACTGACGCGTGACAAGGTTAGACTAAGAGGAGCTTCGCCCCTAAAATCTGCGGAGCCAACGCGACGTGCATCCGCACAACGTGGCCCCTGGCGTCGAAAAAGCCTAATTAGCCTCGAACATATTCTTTTACGTGCTCAAGTGATGCTTTGCAGAACGACTTTTTTAACACTAAACTGTTTTATGCCGGGGTCGACCACGACCCCATACATCAATACCGTAACGAATGTAATGTAGTAAACATGTGATAACAATAGGGAACAACACTCAGAAAAACTTCCATTGATGCGCTGGGAATCGAACTCACAACCCCATCGTGTTGTGGCTTGTTTGTTAACGTTGCCGTGCATGGTGGAATAAGGATTGATCACTTCTTTTGTTTTCAATGATGTATTGACAAGCTGACTCGTTTCGATGCTCTTCGCACAAAACCTGTGTACAGTGTGAGCGCATGTTCTACAAGCATCGTCAAATCACTGACGCTATAATCGAAAGCGATCCCAAAGTTGCATCTTTTTCTGCCACTCTTCCTCGCGGGCAGATCCAGGGCCACCCATATGAATGATGATCACGAAATGTTAACCCTGCTCAAATTGAGTTTTGCCCGGAGTGGATATTCGCCTTCCTATGGGACGTTCCATTGCACCAGCTACTCTCTTCGATGAGCGCTGCTTCCACGCAAATTTGGCGCAACGCTGACAGACTGGCCGGAACCCTTAAAGGTGTCGGCTTTGTACTTAAATTATGGTGTTCGCATCCGCTGCGAGGGAAGCAAGTCTTAATGGTTCTATAACAGCGTGGTTTCCACAATTTGCCGTGGTAGAACTGTAACAAACAGGGGGAACATTTAGGGGACGAGGCCTGCTGAGTCAATGATCCCATGTTCAGCTGCAAGCACCACTTGTGACAGCAGAAGAAGGAGAGCATCAGAGAAGCATGAGAAAGCTCTTAATTTTTGTTTACTCTGGGATGGGCGAGATTGGAGAGGCAGCAATGCCACAGGCTGAGCTATAAACCCATGCGTGTATCTGCACCTCACGAACGTGCTCTCATGCAGTACAAAAATGTTAACAAACATACAAAAAAGAGCACTTGGCAAAATAATAGCCCCTTCTTGAGCAACTTGTAAACCAGGCATTGACCATTGCGCGCATCAGAAAAATTTGGACTGCGAAAATATATTGCTACATACGCCACCACCATATGCTGGCGAATACTAAAGAAAGTGAAAACTGCTGCACCAGAGGGCTCACGGAAGGGCGGAGCGTCATGGCGTTCTTTCCTCCACGTGGGTGCGGCCAGCGGCTACAACGGCCTCCCGCTAAGGAGTCCTTACGTAGCTCCTCAGGATTCATTAAAGATCATTGTCTCTCCGTCTGCACCAATGGAACCCTGAGCAGGTGCAGCATGTAAGAGTGCGGAAAGCAAGTTAAGAATCACAAAGCAGGCGATGCAACGAAAAAAGTGCCAGGCCTACGCGGAACCGCAGGACAGTGGCAGTGTAAGCTGGAGAAGCGATCTTCTTAGAGGCCATCTTAAACGCTTGAGGAAACTAGTGCAAATAGAGGTGATAGGCATCCCCTGCGCCATAACTCTTATTATTTCGCCTAGTAGGTAAGTACCAACTACGCAATAATTACTGCGGTATTCTAACGTGCAAATTTGTATAACTGCATATCTTAGAGTGTCCCTTGGCGTCGTTTTCCCGAGAACGAAGCGAACTCTCGGCCCGGCGTCGACGGCGAGCTGCGGTTTGGGCTTCTCTCTGCACCGTTGTCTGCTGTGACCGACGTTGCCTTGCTGCAGCCACGCTCGTAGCTCTGCGATTCGCTTCTTTAGCAGCGGTCCGCGCCTTACAAGGAGGCGTCATCAGGTATACCGAAGAGCCAAGTCAGGTTGCTGCCGCGGATACATACGTCGCCTGTCGCGTGATGCATGACACGATGCAGCAAAACTGCTTCAAAGGGCAGCGCTTCGTAATAATGATGGCGGAAATGTTGAAGAAGATTGTTTCATTGGTGATGTTGGTGATGCCTCTGTAATGGGTTCAGACCTACAAACCATGCAGCCCTGTGTTTTTTCAAATGATTCCTCGAACTCGTTATGCAATCCACTTTCCCCGACGTGTAGTGGCATATTGTGGGCACGTCGGCTGGCGTCCAGTGGGAACTATGACAAATGCGTTCCCGTTTTTCATGCAGTTTGGTTTGATCACCTCGACTACGGATGCCTCGACTACGGAGGCCAGCACAGCGAACACGGAATCCCCTCCTGTTCCACGAGCAAACCAGCACGGAGACTGCGCAGAGGAATTCCTGAATCTGGGCGACGACTGGGGACACCCGTGTGCAACTTCGTCAGTCACATATTATTGCGCCAAAACAGTGTTATCAATGGTTTCTTGGTTCTGTCGAGTGCGTCACTCCTTGCATTATGTATCCTGCAAACGCTGAAGTTATTCTCGCTGCTGTCAGCAGCTGGAGTTGCTGAGACGTTTGTTGCAAATTTGGGAAGCCTCGGATAATTGCAATCTTTCGTTTTTTTTTACTAATCTCTCTGTCTTTCCTCCTTTCCTCCCTCCTTTCCTTTTTTAAAAAACTCCTAAAGCTCCGATTCAGAGGACGCGTTTAATGATTCAACCTACCGCGTGCTTGTTAATTTAATTCTGGTCATGTCGCAGACTCGTTGGTCGGTTTCATGTGATTTCTAGCACGGGGCAGTATGGAAGCTACAACGTTTGGCATGCGTCGGCTTTCAGTGTGTAGCATGTTTAAACGGTTCCAGCAAAACTGTGGTTTCTGTGGCGGCAAGACTGCGTGCTTCCAGAAGCACTAGTAAATATTCGAATTTCAGCAACACGCATCTGAGCATCACAGATTTCTAGTTCTTTCGTGTTGGAACCTCTTGCAACAAACAGTCCGCTGCTAAGATGACTGGCTAATCCACTCTGCGCAGGGAATCTGACGATGGATGCATTTTACATTCTGCAAAATCTCATGCACCAAAGTGTCCTCTTCAATGTGCTACGCAGGAATTCCGAAAATGTTCGCCATTGGGCGCAATAGTTCAAGCGATGATAGAGCTGTAGAACATATAAAACATTCGGGCCCTGGTCTGCGATAGGTATAGCCTTGGTTTGGCGTTATGGACAAGCGACGCTATTGTGAAAATCTGATACATTCTGGCGATGGCGACGCAAGAGAACTTTACGGATGCTGTCGCCGTTTTTTAGGGGCGAAGCTCCTTAAAGCGGCACCCGTTCGTCCCTCGTCGTAGTCGTAGTAGTGCGTAACCAGTCTTACGCTTTGACCTCCAAGGTGGTGCCGGTGGGAGATTTCTCCTGTGCGTTGTTGAACAATAAAAAATTCGCAGCGTGCGCGTTAACTAAAAGCCGAATTCTTCTGTCTCTCATTCCCCATTAGCAGCCATTTCGTGCGTCCCCGATGTATGTAGTAGTAGTAGTTAGTAGTAGGTAGCCACCGGCGCGTGCCTGCTGGAGCGCACGCACGCGCCGAGGGCGAGCGCGTGGCACCTGGCGCTCGCCCTCGCCGCGAGCGCCGGGAGCCACGCGCTCCCCGGCAAACTCGACACTGCCCCGGCAAACGCGAGAGACAACGTTGGCGCAGGCAGCGTCTCCTAGCGAGTTTCTTGATTGAGAAATACCGACTGCTCGCGTTGGAGAAGCGTTCACCGGCAAAGCCCACATATATATATATATATATGTATATATATATATATATATATATATATATATATATATATATATATATATATATATATATATATATATATATATATATATATATATATACACTGGATCTTGACTTGCAATGAAGTGCCGGTGGGAGATTTCACTTGTGCATTGTGCATAGTTGAACCGTGAGGATTCGTAGCATGCGCGTTAACTGAATTAATCCGGAACTCGGCACGATCTACGATGCACATCCCGAGCTTCGCCCACTCATCATCATTCACTCCGTGGATATGCTGTAATTTCCTTCTCGCTTGGGAGCCGCTTGTGAAGAGCGCGTGCAGCTTCCATTCTTCAACAACGTAATGTGCGGTGGCGCACGTGTAGGCTGCCTTTCTAAAATAACCTGTCCACATGTGTTTCGTGATCGCGTATCGGCTTTCGTTTCCGGCTGACACGACTTCAGGCATGAGCTGGCCATGCTGGCGTTCCGTGTTTGCCGTCGATGCGTGCCGTGAGGTTGTCGTTGCCGTATTTCTACCCTTAAGAAACAGCACGCCCGCTTCTGCGATGTCAGACGTCCCAGCCATTCCCAAATTGGGAGGCCGTTCTGAGCCTTACAAATCCTTAAAATTTAGAAAGTTAGTAAAATGACTCAAAATACAGCGAAGACGTGTGGCCTTCTTTGGAAATTACGAGAGACGCTTCCACTGAAAATCAATCCTTTAATCTATAACGCACTGTTTTCCTCTCAAATAAACTACTGCAGTCTTGTTTGCGGCGATACGTCTGACGGAAACAGAAACAAACTGCTGTTATTACAGAAAAAAAAGCGTTTCGCCACATTACACTCAGGTTATAACGCACAGACCAGCGAATTGTTCAAAGAACTTAATATCTTATATGTGAATCAAATGTACCGATTTAATCTTATAATGAAATACAAAGAAAGCTTGCCATCAAATACTGCTTCATTTTTAAATTATGCAATCCTACGAAAACGACAGAATCACATCGTAGTATTGCTTGTATGAACCTTTCGTCGTACCAATCGTCGTTCAAAGAGACTCGAGCACAGCATTTCCGCTTGTTAGAATTGAGTCGACAGTGAAAACATTTGCGTCTCCGACACGTCTAAAAAAAGAACTTAATGTACTTGTCATTCAAAACAGTGGCTTCTAGTTTCAATCTGTGTTAATGTGTAACATTTCACTTCTTTTGTCTTTTTTTTTTGCTTTTTGTACACCCTCCTCCTTCCGGTTTTAAGGCTTCCACTTAAATCTTTAAAACTTTCGTTGTTTTACACTCGTTACATCTTCAATTTTTCTGTAGTCTTAGACGTTTACCAAGATATGAATGTATGCAGTTTTCTTTCTTTTTTCTTTTTGTCTGTTGTTTTTTTATACGCATATACCTCTGCTTCTCTTAAAGCTTACTGTAAAAGTAATTGTTGGTACGTTTACTCCGCAAAATTTTCATGCCAAGAATAAAGGGGGCTGGGAGACTCGCCAAGCTGTTGATAGAGCATCTGTTTGATCCTATCCTTGTATTTTATCTGCTTGCAAATTTTATTGTAGGGAAAATGCGGAATAAAATTGATTTAATTTGAAACACTTAACAACTACCGCACCACACCATACGAAACAGTTCGCAACAACCACCACTACGCTGGCGCTCCTCCTATGGACACACATGTCAACCATTGATTAACCAAATCGGATTCGTGGCGGGGCTGGGAAGAAAATGGTCAACAAGCTTTCTCAACTGAACAAAACGTGATCATTAACGTCTAAGCATAGTTGAACATAGCCAGGGCACTAGTTAGCGAACACAAGATTAAAAACAAAAACAGTAAAGAAGAACAAAGAAGCAACATAAGCGCGACACGCAACATGACTATGGCTACCATACTTGTCAACAATGCAACAGGCAACGCGTCTCTCAAGTCTAATGGCGCAAAGTCGATAAGTAAAAGCAAGCCCTTTCCATCGATGTAGTCATCTTGTCGCCGGCACTTGGACTGGTCGTTCAGGTCGAGGCTCATATGTTGCTTTTAAAGACGCCGTATAGCTCACGGAGTCATTCCGATCATCGCTGCCGACATCTTGGAAATCCTAACTCTTTCGAGGACAATCTCATTGACCAGGCATTCCGGAAACCAAATCTCAGGACTCACTGGACTGACCGCTTTTAAGCTACAAAGTCGTCGCATTTCCAGCAGCGCTGTTTCGTGGCTCCCGGGACAACTTTTTCATTTCCATTGACCCCGCTCCTAGAGGGAGATTACGCAATCTCTGGGTATAATTCCGGCTCCAGTAAGTAGGCGTCGTTCCAATCCGCGGAGTACTGTTGTTTCTAAGGTCCGCCTCTACGGTATGTAGAAAGGGCAAAGCCCTCTTCCAAAACAAGCTTAACAAAATATAACATACACATAGAAGCTCTGGAGAAGGTTCCCGCAGTGAGTGAGACCGGCGTGCTTATACCCCGTTTCATACGTCAAGCCCAACGCCGTGAAGGCTACGCAAGTAGTCCGTAAAGAGAAAAAAAAGGAGAGGTGTGTCTCTGCGACAAGCAAAAGCAAACATAACATACAAACTCGCATATTTTGATTGTTTTCCCAGCAATACAAGCGTGTTTTGTCGAGCTGATGAGAAATGTATTATGATTTAAGGCTGCCTACGAGGCATGTGCG